>CAUYQU010094785.1:0-20924 GCA_963574635.1 Cheracebus regulus | reverse complement strand
TCTGGGACACATTTAAAGCAGTGTCTAGAGGAAAATATACAGCAATAAATGCCCACATGAGAAGCAAGGAAAGATCTAAAATCAATACCCTATTGCCAATTATTAAGTCTTTTATCATATGTTCTATCCACCTACCTAGTTCTATGCCACCACCCCCCAATATTTTTTTAAGAGATGAAACCTCACTCTATTGCCCAGGCTGGAGGGCAGTGGTGTGATCAAGGCTCTCTGCAGCCTTGACCTCTAGGGTTCAAGCAATCCTCTCACCTCAGCCTCCAGAGTAGCCTTGACCTCTAGGGTTCAAGCAATCCTCTCACCTCAGCCTCCAGAGTAGCTGGGACTACAGACATCCACCACTATGCCTGGCTAATTTCCTAATTTTTTATTGGGGGGGGAGGGTCTTGTTATATTGCCCAGGCTTGTCTTGAACTCCTGAACTCAATGAGTCCTCCCGCCTTGGCCTCCCAAAATGCCAAGACTACCGGTGTGAGCCACAGCACCTCGCCAACCTAATGCTACTCTTAAAGCCACGTAATTATGGCAGTCAAAAAGTATAGGATTAGAATTTTATCTCTTCTACTTTCTAGATACACAGTTTTGGGTAAATTACTTAAACTTTCTGGGCCTCAGTTTCCCTATCTGAAAGCAACACCCAATTTCATGAGGTCTGTTGAGAGGATTAGATAGCATACTGGCAATGAAAATAACTAGAAGGGTGCCTGGTGCAAAACAGGAGTTCTGTGTTTGCTAAATGAATAACTGATTTCACCTGTTTCTTGGAATGTCATTCAGAGGCTTATAAATCCCCTGAGAATGAATAAGAGTTCACTGTATTCTAATTTAAAGTGAGCAGAGTCTGAAGATTAAAAGGCAGATTTAAAGGCAAGTCAATAACTGGTGATTGAACAAACAAAAGGAGAAAAATCAGTGTCTTAACAAAATGAGAGAACTCACTCAAAAAAAGACATTTCAGATGCCTGACACAGATCAATTGAAAGGTCTCTGCTCTTTGGAAATGGTTCAACTCAGGCTATCATTGTGGAATCATAATCGTTTATATTTTCCATAACTGTGGCTAATCCATGGTCTATTTTTTAGGGCATTACAATTTACAAGACCACTCACTATTCAGCCTCTGTATCAGTCCATTCTCACACTGCTATGAAGAAATACCCAAGACTTAGTATTTAATTGACTTACAGTTCCGCAGAGCTGGGAAGGCCTCAGGAAACTTAAAATCATAGTAGAAAGGGAAGCAAACACATCCTTCTTCACATGGCCACAGCAAAGAGTAATGCCGAGCAAAGGAGGGAAAGCCCCTTATAAGACCATGAGCTCTCACAAGCACTCACTCACTATCACGAGAACAGCATGAGGGAAACCACCCCCATGATTCAATTATCTCCACCTGGTCCCACCCTTGATATGTGGGGATTATTACAATTCAAGGTGAGATTTGGGTGAGGAAATAGCCAAACCATATCAGCCTTCAAACTTCACACTTGGTAAATTTGATTTCTGGCACTTTTGCCTATTCTAAAGCTTCTTCAACACTCAAGATGGTATATGTAAATAGAACTGAGATAAATGACAGCTTTAAGTTTGTATAAAAAATCTAAAGATATGTTGCAAAGAAGTGCTCCTTGAAAAAGTTAACCTCTATTTTATTGCTAGACTCCCTGGTAGACAAATACATAAGTAGTCAAGATCCTCATAAATAATGTCAATAGGAAGATGATGGCAGTCATCCATACCTCAGCTTCCTGCAGGGTTCCATGGTTTAGGCACACCATGTCAGGGCAAGTGATGGGAGACCCACATCCCTCTCGGATTGCCATCTGCATGTACTGTTTCAGGCACTGGAAGTTAAGGGAAAAAAACCAGACAATTACACATCCTATTACAGTAGCACAAAGGTTACATAGCAGAACAGTCACCACCTCTTCTTCCTTAACTGGCTGTCCTGAGGCTCTTATACTTAAGAAACGTAAGTTGTCACAAGTGTGAATACTAAGAGCCATCACTTTGGAAAGAATGCAGAGACAGGCAATTAATTATGTATGACTTCATCTTAAGAGTTTATTCAAGTCAGATTTCCCTGTGCTCACACATTTCAGCCACCACAGATTAAGATAAAACACTATTTTCTAATGCTAAAGGCCTCCTCCTCCTTTAAAAAACAAAAACAAAAACCCTATATGAATTCCTAATTCCATTTTTACCTAGTGGTTCTCTCCATCAAAGTTTGCCCAAAAGTAGAACAGAACACTGAGACCCTTGCACTGAGCTAGCCACACAATCAAAGTAAGCTTAAGACAGTGACATTTCTAGGACCACCTTTTTTTTTTTTTTTTTTTTTTGAGACGGAGTCTTGGTCTGTTGCCCAGGCTGGAGTGTAGTGGCACAATCTCAGCTCACTGCAACCTCCACCTCCCAGGTTCAAGCGATTCTCCTGCATCAACCTGCCAAATAGCTGGAACTACAGGCACCCACCACCATAACTGGCTAAGTTTCTTTTTTTTTTTTATTTTTAGTAGAGACATGGTTTCACCATATTGGCCAGGCTAGTCTTGAACTCCTGACCTGTGATCTGCCCAGCTCAGCCTCCCAAAGTGCTGGGATTACAGGTGTGAGCCACCACACCTGGCCAGGATCACTCTTAAAAGCAAATGCACCTGGAAAATACAATGTCAAATTTGGCAAAGTCAGGTGACTTCCTGCTGACTGGGGACATCGAAGATAATTTTCTTCCCAAAGACAATGAGACATATTATTCCAAAGACATTATCCCAAAGACAATGAGACCTTCCCAAGAATATGGGCCTTGGTGGATGTCATGTTAAGGAGATTTGAATAGGGGAAAAAGGTACTGTTCACCTGGGAAAAGAAGAAATTGAATAAAAATAAACCCAGAGAAGAAACTGAATAGAAAAAAAGAAACCCAGAGAAGAAATTGAGTAGAAAAATGAAACCCAGAGAAGAAATTGAATAGAAAAATAAAACCCAGAGTAGAAATTGAATAGAAAAATGAAACCCAGAGAAGAAATTAAATATAAAAAAAAGAAATCCAGAGAAGAAACTGAATTTTAAAAAAAGAAACCCAGAGAAGAAAAGAAAAAAGAAATCCGGAGAGAAGAGGGAGAGCATCAGGAACAAAGTTGGTCTGCTCATTGCCTGTTGTGTCTGGATGCTGGACAGTGGGTGGAGATGGGAGTCTGACTGAGAAGTTAGGAGAGGAACTGACAGCTTTATGGAAACCTCTAACACCTTCCCCTTTTCCTCTCTACCCATCCGCACACACCCACAAGAAATTGAAGGCAGAAGGTCCAGGAAATAAACCTCTAAGTAATCCAAAACTGGTTCTTCAACTTCTACTAATTTGCTCATAATTGGTAAACCCTTTCTACATGTATGACCGAAAAAGTCCAGCTCAAATGTTTGATGAGTACATTTTACCAAAAGTACATAAGCCAGCCAATGAAGCAACGACTCTTACGAAGTGGTGATTATTTACAACTGAGTTTAGAGCTTTAAAATTTATACATTTACGTATCAACTTGCTGCACTGAAAAAATTTCTGTTGCACCAACCTTTTATAAAAGCATAAACCAAAAGTAAAATTCTAGAGTCAGAATGCTGACGATGTAATTGTGAAACCTGTCCCTGTTATTGACCATCTTCACTCATTTCTACATCTGAAAATAAAACTAATATCACTATTATATTACTTCAGAAAAATAATCATGTATTTATCTGATTGTAAATGTTACAATGTATTGATGAATCAATGACTAGGGCAAACCATCTAAACCAGATTTGTATCTCTTCAAATAGTTAACGGTTTTCTTCTCCAAAGAGTTAATTTTTTCTACAATATTCATCACAGCAAAAACTAGAAAATAACCTAAATACTAAAAATATAACATTTAAATAAATGTTGCTAAATTTATGCAATAGACTGTGTAGAATCATGAAAAATGTCTTCAAATGATACTTAAAAGACACGAACAAATGCTCATGATTTAGTATAAACTGAGGAATAAACGGTATCTTATCTGGGAACAGGGATCCTCTGTAGTCACTCCTCCCTTGCACTTGACCACCATATAGATACTGTGTTTTAACCTTGACTTTCTTGTTCAACAGAAGGGTGAAAAAATCACTTGCTCTAGGATTCACTGTGCCAAACATGGTATCCAGCAGCAGCAGTGGGACATAGAAGAGAGCAGCAGCAAGGAAATATGGGGAAGAATGTCAGTGGCCAGGCAATCCCCCAGGGGAACAGTCAAGGTGGTTCACCAAAGGGAGTGTCATGTCAGCGACAAATGAATAAACAATGTGAAAGCCCGTCCATCCTGTTCTGCTTCTGATGATATCTCAGCCTTCCATCAGGCACACCTGTTCCATTGTTACTGCCTTGATCTTCCCTCTGACCCCCAGCAGCCATTTAAAGAAAGTTAAGTAAAAGATGGAAAGGTATGGTCTCCAGGCTCAAGGGGAAGGTGTTTGAGAAAAACAAAGTCAACAGTGCAAAGAATTTCAGATCCTAATACGTGGGTGAAGGGCCCAGTTTACTAGGTGACAATGGGAAAATGACTTAGCCTATGACCTAGATTTGCCTCCCTTACTTTAAAAGTAGGGACAATAATACCTGTTACAGTTACCTCACAGGGTTTAACACATACACACACACACACACACACACACACGAAATTTATATATGGAAGCCCTTCATGAATTTGCAAATTACATAATAACAGGTCATGTTATTATTCCTCTTCTGGTCTTAGACTTTCCATCAAAGATTTTTGGGGGAAAATGTTAATCCTTTGGCCTTCTGAGACAGCCCTTCTCCACTCCCTACAAAGGACCAGTGAAACCACTTAAGATGGAGAAGCTGTGTAGACTGAACAGATATTTGTAACAGAATATTCCAGGTGCCTCTATGCAAGGCTCTTCTTAGAAATATTTGGATCTACAGAATAAGCTTAGCATTAGATAGGAACTAAAGATACTATGTGAGTCTTTAGAGGCAAATGTGTTCATTTCAAACATAACTACAAATGTGTTAAGTTGAAATATACACCTTCCCAAGAGCTTAAAATGGATGTGCCTCTTGCTAATAACGTAATGTTCCTAGGTGCACTACAAACTACAATATATCAACTTAATGAATTTTGAAACTTCCTGTAAGCACTCTCCTGGCCACAATATTATGTGACCCATGGTATCTAATTTCGGTGAGAAATTAGAGCTCTGTACACTGACTCCAGGGTTAAAGCACATATACCCTTTGTTTTTAATGCTAAGAAACACTGGTTCATGATAGAGATTTGCAAGGGCAGGTTGCTAAGTAATCCTACAGCACAGGCACTTGAAACTCCATCAGTGTGAGCATGCATTTCTATTCAAAGGCAAAGAGGGAAAACAACCAGCCCTAGTTATTGCTTCTTACTGAATTTTCAAGTACCCAGGCTTATTATATGCCATCCATTAACTTTCACTAAAATATTTAATCTCAGAGTGTCCCTCTCTTCTTCCATATCTCTGGCTAAAAAGTGCAAAATAACTGAAAACATTCACATGAATCACAGGTGCCTGTCATACGAAACATAGGTAAATGGTTAACACTTGTAGGGAAAAAACGAGCATCTAGCTTATAAAGAGAGAAATAAAATAAAAACAGATTATAGCAATGCAAGAATGGCAAAATAAATACTAAAAATAAAACTACCATCATTTAGTCATGATTTAAAAATTACATTTACTAAGTAGCATTCAATAGATATTTAAATATGCAATTTTCTTAACAGGTAACAAATTGCAAGGAAAATGTTTCAAGTAGAACATCTCAAAAACCCAGACAACCCAAGAGAAAAAAAACCTTTTTCTTTGGAATAGTCAACATTTTACTTAGTTTGGTAAAACACAGAATTAGTTTTAGGCCATGAAGGGTCATGCAAAATAACAAGGATTGTTCATCAAACTCACTTCACAACTTAAACATTCATATGGGATCTAACCAAAAATTTAACCATCAAACACCTGGTGAACCGGATGACTCGAATTGTCTCTTCCAAATCTGAGACTCCATAATTTGTATGCAATGGAATCTTCTCAGAAACAGGTTTCTCTTAGACCCCTTTTAAGGGTATTAGTTTCCAATGTACCAAAGTCATGCGCATTCTTCATATAAGGTGTTCTCATCTATTATGATGGACATGGAAAAAGGGTAACAGTGTTAAGACAAAGCTACTATGTACCCACCCAAGAACAAATCACAGGAGTGGGCAGGGAATATATGCATATTTTTTAAAGCTTACTAAATAGTTCCTCATTCTCTATCACTAGATTGTACCCTTCTAAAAGGTTTTTTTTTTTCCCTAAGAAAAAATACTGCATTATAATGAATAACCAATGGAACTGAATTCCAACCAACCAGGTTGAAGCACAAACTCCAAAGTCTCCTCTGCATATTGAGCAAGTCATTAACCTCTCTAGCTATGGTGTTCTCATTTATAAAATGGAACAATATCACCTGACTAGGCTGCTCTCAGGGAAATGGAGAGTCCCCCATTCACTCTGAAGAGTGAAAAGAGGTATGCATCATCTCACATTGAGGCCAATATTCTGTTTATTCCACTTCAGACTATGATCTCTATACATGATCCAAGAATAAAGCTGCCTTTGTTAGATGCTGTTGAGTTAAAGTATAATTGGAGAATGGAATATATGTTTCTGAATAGGCAGGCATGCAGAAATGAAAATCCGCAGACTAACAGGAACCTTAGAAAAGCCTCAGGAGGGTGGGGTGAATAGGTAAGAGGAGAATGGGTACTGCTGAGAGAAAGGAGGTAATGAGTGCTGTTAGCTGATTTTTTTATTTTTAATTTTTTTTTAGAGACAGGGTTTCACCCTGTTGCCCAGGATGCAGTAGCACAATTATGGCTTATTGCAACCTCAAATTCCTGGGCTCAGTGATCTTCCCACCTCAGCTCCTCAGTGTCTGAGGCTACAGATGCCTGCCACCACACTCAGCTATTGATTGACTGATTGATTGATATAGGGTCTGTCTATGTTGCCCAGGCAGGCTGGTCTCAAACTCCTGGGGGCTCAAAGGATCCGGTGGCCTCAGCTTCCCAAAGTCCTGTGATTACAGGTGTCAGCCACAACTGGCCCATTCACTTAAAATTTAAATTGACTTCCAGGATCTTAGATGCTTCCCGATGCAGGCACTGGGGTCCTGTGGTCAGAGGAGGACTGCCAGCCCACCTGGCTTGAAGCTGAGTTGGTGAACTACTGACCTAGGTTTTCTTATCCACAACTCAGCCACGTGCGAAGGAAGGTGATGAGGTGGAATGTGCTTAAAGGCCAAAATCCAGACAGGCCTTGGGTACCTGTTTTGCTTTTTATCATTCCAGGTACAATGCAAACATTGAAGTAGATATTCCATAAAATGTAGACTCACATTTGCCTGCCTCAGAACACAATGTCTCCAGTGTGTTCTACATAACATCTCACATTGAGGCCAATATTCTGTTCATTCCACTTCAGACTATGATCTCTATACATGATCCAAGAATAAAGCCACCTTTGTTAGATGCTGTTGTGTTAAATTATCAGTACAACTCAAGACAGTATCTCTCCCTACTAAAAAGCCTATCCAACACACCAAAAGCATCCTGGTTTGAAAAAATTTAAATTAACAATCTGTAGCTAGGCAGGAAGCTGCTTCCTGGTATAGTCTGATCCTAAAATTTTTCTTACAAAATCTCTTTCAGATACCTTGGCTTTTTTACTAATATGAGATTACTGATGGGGACCAACCTTCCTCTTGTAGGTGTTTGCCAACCACATAAGACATGAGAGGACTGATAGGAAAACCTGGAGCCAAATGATTAAAGGGAAAAGCACAAAATCAAACAAGCCATAAATAAGCACATTTTAAGAGACCTTAGTTTGACAGTTCTCATCCCCCAGCTCTTTTATTCTGGAAGCCTTCCCTGCTCATCCCCTAGTGTGGCAGTACACCCAGCCCATTTGCTCTCATAGGACCCTAAGACCCAGCTCACACTGTATTTTTCAAACTGGGTGCAAGGGTATATTCTTGGGAACCCAAGAGTTCTGCATGGCAAGATTTTCCCATTTTATGTTTATTCAATGCTCTTAATAAAAGCATGCCTGGGACCATCTCAGGAAACTCCCTATTTCCACCTAGTTTCCGTGCTAACCCTCGGTCTGTGGTGCCATCCTGCTTTGCCAGGTAGAGGTGCTATCATTTCCACAGGAAAACGAAAAATGAAGAGAAGAATCTGGGCCCAGCGAATGCTGAACATGTCACAGATTTTAGTGATTCCAACAGAGGAACATGACAAGATCATTGAATTGCCACTTATTCACTGGAAAACACCCAACCCAGAGCCTAACTGAAAAAAGCAATTTAACCAAAGTTAAACATCACTCATCATATTAATGTTAACTTAAATTTTATTTGTCTGTAATTTTATTTTATTTTGTTTTCTGAGATGGGGTCTCACTCTGTCACCCAGGCTGGAGTAAAGTGATACGATCTCGGCTCACTGCAACCTCTGCCTCCTGGGGTCAAGCAATCCTCCCACCTCAGCCTCTGAGTAGCTGGGACCACAGGTGCACACCACCATGCCAGGCTAATTTTTTGTATTTTTAGTAGAGACAGCATTTCACCATGTTGCCCTGGCTGGTCTTGAACTCCTAAGCTCAAGTGATCTGTCTGCCTGAGCCTGCCACAGTGCTAAAATTTCAGGCATGAGCCACTGCACCTGGCCTTATTGGTCTGTAATATTAATCAATATTCAGTTTGTATGTTTATTGAGGTGTTCTTATTGTTTAAGTGATATATGCCTAAATATGCTTATATCGTACCTTATGTCATGTTTATATAAGTTTTGTTAAGACTCTAATAAAGGAAATTTTAAAATAGTTTGATACTAAGTTCCAATCCTTTTCACCTTCAAAGGAAGCCACATAAACCATCAAAAGGAGGGAGAACGAAATTATTCTCAATAGCAGTGAGGCTGGTGTTATTGCCTTCTCACTTAGGGACACACCAGAATATTGGACTATCCAGAGGGAATTTTATAAATGATCCAACCTCCCTCCCCCTCCAAATTCTCCAGACGACTTGGCTTTTCCTCCTCTACTTGCCAATCTTCCTGTGATGATCATAGGTAACACCAGATGCTTATTGTAAACATGAGTAATGCTGCATTGCAAATGACTATCAACTTTCCTGCCTCCTCTATAGCCTAAATGCTCCTTTGGGATCTAGATAACATCTGCTCCTCTTCATTTCTCCTAGAAGCACCTGATCACAGGACCCGGCACATAGTAGACAATCAGGTTTCTCTGGGAGTTGGAAGCATGAATCCAGCATTTACAGGTTCAGTATCCCTAATCTGAAAATCCAAAATCCTAATCTGAAATGCTCCAAAATCCAAGACATTTTAAGCACCAATATGGTACTCAAAGGAAATGCTTATCGGAGATTTTGGACTTCAGATTTTCAGGTCAGAGACAGTAGACCAGTAAGTATAATACAAATATTCCCCCCAAAAAATCAGAAACCCCAAACACTACTGGTCCCGACCATTTCGGATAAGGGATACTCAGTCTGTGCTCAGCTTTGCGGCCAAGCTCCTTCACCTCTGACAACAGAAACATATAAACTCACCCACACACACCTCCATCCTCTGTTCTTTTCTTGACACATAGGAGCCAACTCTGCTTTTCCGGTTCCCATCTCCTCCTGCCTTTCAAGAAATTTACCTATTCTTATGTTTTCTTTCCTATGTTTTGAATTTTGTCCTGTCTATACTTGAACATGTTCAAAATATCCTAATCAAAGAAAAGTCATAATAAAACAGCAAAGAACAACAGCCTTCCCTCACTCCTCTTCCTGGCTGTACACTGCCTTCTTCATTCCTCAGCTCTTCACAATCAAATGTTTGAAAGAGTTATCTTCCCTCACTCCTTCACCAATCCCTCCCCATCACTCAACTGAAGCGGCTCTAGCCCACTGAATCCAGTAGACATTTCTTCCTTTCCAACCTCTCAACAACAGTATCACACACAGTTAACCACACTCACCTTCTTCAAACCTTTCTTCACCTGGTCTTCAGGATTCCAGACTCTTGGTTTTCATTCTTCCTCTCTAGTCATTCTTTCTCAAACTTCTGCATTTTTCTCTACTCCACTTTTAAATGCTAGAATTTCAGGAAAGGACCTAAACTCCTGTCTTTCTACACTTTCTTCCTGGATCACCTCATTTGCTATGTAGAACAAATGGTGCTGGTCCACTGCCTATTTGCTCTCAAGAGAATATATCCCAATAGGCCAGTGGTTCCTTAGCAGAGAGCAGTGCCCCCAAAGAAAATGGCCTAAGCCTGGTGTGTTTTTATAGACAAGAAACAATGGAAGATAAGAGATACTACTGGGAAGGGTATCCTTAATAAAAAGCCATTGGCAGGAGGAGGAAGGGTGGATGGACAGAAGATAAGGAACTTCAAAGATAACATTAGCCTGCCTTACTATTCAACTACCTTACTGACAATGTTTCTCAGATTTGAATGTCCATCCAAGTCACTTGACGATCCCATCAAAAATGCCGATTCTGATTCAGTAGATCTTGGGTGGGGTCTGAGATTTCGCCCTCCTTGTAAGTTGCCAGGTCTTGTTGGTGCCTCTGGCACACAAACCGTACTTTTAAGTACCAAAACCCAGGTCAAGATTCTCCACATCAGCTGTTTATAATAGAATTATCTGGGGAGGTCTCCAGAAGTTCAATGCCCAGACCATACCATAGACCAATTAATTCAGACTCTCTAAGAGAAGGACCCAGGTGTCAGTTTATAGTATATATATAATAAGTATTATATATAATATGTAAATATTATATATATACTATATATACATCATAAATAAGTTATTGAGATATAATTCAGATACCCAAAATTGAGATATAATTCACATACCCATACAATGCACCCATCAAAAGTGTACAATTCAGTATTTTTAGTATATTCACAGCATGCAACTATCACCAGATTTGATTTTAGAACATTTCATAATCCCAAAAGAAACTCTATGCCCATTAGTACACGCTCCCCATTTCCTCCCCTCAGATCTTTCATGCACAGCCCTAGGCAACCACCTTTCACTTTCTGTATCTATGGATTTTCCTATTCTCTACATTTCATATAAATGGAATCATACCATGTGTGGTCCCTTGTGAGTGACTTCTTTCACTTAGCATAATGTTTTCAAGATTCATACATGTTGTAGCATGTATTTGTCCTTCAATTATTTTTATTGCTGACTAGTATACTACCATGTAAATATACCACATTTTATTTATACTTTCATCAGTTGATGGACATTTGGGTTGTTTCCACTTGGGGGCTATTATGAATTATGCTGCTATGAACAAGTTTTCACGTAGACATATATTTTCATTTCTCTTGGACATATACCTAGGAGTAAGTGTGGTATATGGTAACTCTATCTATGCCTTTAGAGGAACTGCTTGACAATTTTCCAAAGCAATTACATCATTTTCCATTCCCACCAGCAGTGTATGAGAGTTTCAACTTCTTTACATTCTCACCAAAACTTATTCCTGCCTTTTTCTTTATAGCCATCTTAATGTGAAGTTGAATATCATTGTGGCTTTGATTTGCATTTCCCTGTTGGCTACTGATTTTGAGCATCTTTTCACATGCTTGTTAGTAATTTGTACATCATCTGAAGAACTTGCTATTCAGAACTATCTATACTTTATCCATTTGTAACTGAGTTATTTGTGTCTTTATTACTGAGTTGTAAGAATTCTTTACATGTTCTAGCTGCATCCCTTATGGGATGTGATTTGCAAATATTTCCTCCCATTCTGTGAGTTATCTTTTAACTTTCTTGATGATGTCCATTGAAGCATAAAAGTCTTTTTTTATGAAGTCCAATTTATCTAGTTTTTCTTTTGTTGCTTATGCTTTTGATGACACATCTAATAATGTCTTGCCTAACCCAAGATCACAAAATTTTTTCTATTTTCCTATATATTCTTCTTCTAAGAGTTGTATAGTTTTAGCTGTCATATTTAGCTATACGGTCCTTTTTTCTTAATGTTTGTCTGTGGTATGAGGAAGATTACAGACATCTTAATTCTTGGTTCTTTTGCAAGCAGATATCCAGTTGTCCAGCACCATTTGTTGAAAAATATTTATTTCCTCCTTGAATTGTTTTGGCATCTTTGTTGAAAATCAAGTGGCAAAAATAAGATTTATTTATTTATTTATGAACTCTCAATTCTATTTCATTGATCTATCTATCCATTCTCATGACAGTACCACAGTGTTTTGATTACCATTGCTCTGCTATCAGTTTTGAAATGAGGAAGTCAGCTCTCCAACTCTGTTCTTTTTCCAGATTGTTTCACTATGCTAGGTTGCTCAAACTTCCATAGGAATTTTAGGATAAGCCTAGAATTTAGTTGGCATTTTTATGACAGGTATGTTGAATCTGCAGATCTATTTGAGGAGTATTGCCACCTTAACAAGTCTTCCAATCCATGAAGATGGGATATCTTTTGTTTAGTCTTTTAAAATTTATTTCTAGAGCATTTTGCAGTTTTTAGAGAATTTCATACTAAACAGGGATAAATTTTGATGCTATTGTAAATGGAATTATTTTCTTAATAATGCAATTACCATATTTCTTACTAGTGTATAGAAATACAATTTATTTTGTACATTGACCTTATATTCTGCCACCTTGCTGAACTGTTATCCGTATTTTTAAACTATTGAAGCAATTCCCATTTGCAACCAAGTCTAAGCACCACTAGTTCATTACCTTCCATGCCCTCCATTCTAATCACGGAAGATACTTTTATGTCCCTCATCACTCTTTTCTACCCAGCCTCTCCATGGAAGGAATATGCATTCAGCTAGTTCCAAAAGAAACAGCAAAGTAAGCTTAAGGGGGAAATTACATATGCAAAATTTAAAACTCTGATTGAAAGCCTTTAAATATTTTAGCCCAAAATAGTGCTGTTACTTTTTTTGGAAAAAATTACTAAGATCCACCTTGTAAGTTTGAGAACAGTCATTCAATATGGGAAATTAAATCTGGACTCCAATCAAAAGTACCTCCAGTTCCCACCAAGCAAGAGTGATCAAATACTTCTATCTTTATCTCAAGTGATCATGAAATATCTAAATTAAGAAACTCCATGACAGAAAAGTCTCTAAAGATAAACCCATTGGAAATGCTGCAGCCCTGCCCAGCCTTCACAAGAAAGCCAAATAAATTTGCTAAAATGGAAGAACATTCCAAAGAGAGCAGTGAACCGGCACTAGCGTTGGAAAAATACGCTTCCAATTTGGTAATTCAATCACTCATCCATTAACCTTTCAGAGGAGTTTCCCTTTATCCCACTTGTGCTGCCTTTCTTAACAGAAGGAGGCCCCAATTTTTATACTAGTCCCAAAGAGATCCCTCTGGCCCAGGTGCTATCTTATGACACAGTATACTCAGAAAAGCAACTGACTGTTCCAGGAGAAAGAAAACAAGAAGGCTTGCCAAGTTTACATCCTTCTACTTCCTCCAAAGAAACATTAGCCTTCAGAACTGTAAGTCCTCAGCTGACACCAAAGCCATGGCACACAGACCCAGCACAGGCAGTGAGAATAAGCATACCACGAATTCAGCAGAGCCAGATTCCACTGAATTCATTTGTCACATCATTCTTCCTCCTACTGTTAGAGTGTCTGCTTGAACTGTTGGTGCTTCTCAATCTCTAAAAGTGCACTTAAGGTCTCAGCAACACAGAAAAAAAACAAAACCCACGTTAGTAAGGGTTCAAGAAACCCCTTCAACCAGGAGGTATGGCTATGCTAGTCATCTGAGTAAAATAGAATCATTCAACCCAATCTAAGCAAGCACATTGGGTACTCACATTCTATTTCAGAACACAGAATGAATATTAAACTACATGATGTAAAGGACAGCAGGCTAAATAGACTGAGAGATATGTGACAAAACAAGCAGAAAGTTAATGTTAGAATCGCTATGATTTGAATAATGGTGTCCCCTTCAAAATTTATGTTAAAACTGAACCCCTATGGGAGGTGATTAAGTCACAAAGCCCCTACTCACATGAATGGAATTAGCACCCTTATAAAAGTGCTCAAAGTTAAAGGGAGTGCTCTCTTGCCCTTCCATCTCTTCTGTCATGTGAGGAAACAGAATTTCTCCCCTCCAGAGGAAACAACAACAAGGCACCATCTTGGAAGCAGAGAGCAGCCCTCACCAGACACCCATCTGGCCAGCACCTTGAACTTGGGATTTCCAGCCTTCAGAACTATGAGAAGTGGATTTCTGTTGTTTATAAATTACCCAGTCTCACGTATTTTGTTATATCAACACAAATGGACTTAGGCAGAATCTAAGACATAGTTGGTATACAGTCAACCACATCCTCAGGTTTCACATCCGTGGATTCCACCAACCATGGATAGAGAACATATTTTTAAAAACACAACCATACACAAAAAATATGGTAGAAAAGCCATTTACATGGATTTACATTGCATTAGGTATTATAAGTTATCCAGAGATGATTTAAAGTATATGGGAGGATGTACATAAGTTACAGGCTAATACTATAGCACTCTATATAAGGGTCGTGAGCACCCATGAATTTGGGTATCTTTGGGAGTAGGAAGAGGCCTGGAACCAATATCCTGAAGATACCAAGGGATAACTCTATAGGTATTTGTTGTAAAACTCTTTTATCTTGTTCTATAACAAACTGTTGTATAACTTTTTCATCTTTTTAAAAGTGTTTCTTTTTCATCTTCAAGCATAGAAACAGGATATTGTACAATTTTTTAAAACTAAAAGCAAAAGATAAAATTTATACCATTCATCAAACCTCAGATTTTAATACTGCTTAAAGGCAGAAATATTATATTTTAAATAATATCTTTCTCAGTATTTAAACCACAGTTTGAATAAATTATAGTGAAATAATTAATTAAAACTAGTAATATGTATATCTACTAAATATCTATATAAATTTTTAAAATTTCAAATAAAAGTAGTATTAGCAATATTAACAACTATCTAAATTTTTGAAATTCAAAAAAATATTAACACTGTGTAAGTGAGAGAATAAAGCTAACTCATCACCAACATTTTCTTCTACAGAATATAACCTATAGAGCCAGCATGCAAAATAGCTCATATTAATGACCCAAAAGTTGGGAAAAAGTGATGCTTTAAAGTTTCCTCAAGAAGATATTGTTTCTGTACATGGAATGATAGGAACAAGGGACTATCAGTTAAGAACAGATCTAACCATTTAACTCCCTCTTTGGCTACATTACAAAAGAGAATCTATTAGATTTAAGAGAACTGAACTCTGAAAAAGTAGAAAAGGTTGGACAATGACTAAGCTGGTTATTAGAAATCTCATTTTATTCAAAACTATTTTGAAATAATTATATTCAATGACTTCATAGCCAAATCAGAATCGAATTATAATTTACATTCCATCAAGACTGCAACTACTCCTTATCTCATAATATTTCCCCAAGGATATATCCTGTAAAACCTGGAATTTTTTTTTTAAACATTTTCTCAAAAGCAAGTTTTCAGAAGTCAAGAGGCTTCATATTGAGTGGGTTTTTTTCATAGTAATTGCTATAATTTGAACCATCTTCCTTTTCTGAAGGTTATCAATACCATAAACCATAAAGTTTTTCAAAGGCTAGATACCATTCCATATTAAAACAATCTTTAATTAGCACACTACCTAGAGAAAGCAGATGTTAAGCTATATTTTTTTTTCCATTTGCAGAAAAGGTCTCTGTGCTCCGGAGTAGTCCATGCATTAATCACCCTCAGCACAGAGGAGTCACTTGGAAACAACCGTCAGACTGTCCTCCTAAGAACACCAGTAACTTCCACAGACACAATGCGCCTGGAGGGTGGAAGAATGTCAGTCATTGAGGCAGAAGGCCTGGCTCTGAACCTTGACTTCAGTTTCAACATCTGAAAATACGCTAAATTCACTGGGAACTTCCAGTTGTGTAAATCAGACATCTGAACGTCTTGGCCTTCATTTCCTCAATAATTTAAGCAAAATCACAAAGTGGAAAGTTCATAGAACACTTATGTTCATTCTCAATCTCTAGTCTGAGGCCACAGCCACCACTATATTCTGACTACATACTTTCTGTTCTCTGAAAAACTCCTTGGAATTTTTTAAACCAGTAGCTATTTACTTTTGCTTTGTACTGACTTACCTTTTATGTATATAAAATCAGTAGCCAGTTGTCAATTTTGCATTATACAGGCCATTGTCAAGCTTTAGAATATTCAGGTTAAGATTACAAAATCCTAATATGGGCCTTCATCCATTTTCACACTAACAAATAAAAATCAGGGACCAGATACTAATGTGCTAGGCAATACATTATATATTTTCACAGAGGTTGTTTTTATTTCCTCCTAAAGATGCTATGATCCAGGAATTAATACTGTAGGTCCTGGGCAAGTTATTTAACTCTGAATTGGTTTATCTGTAAACTGGAAGAGTAAATGTGGGGGAAAATAGTACCCTTGCACATTACATACTATATGGTAGGTACTCAAATGTCCTTGCTTTTCCTTCCTTATATTTTTTTAAACAGATGAATAAACTGAAGTTTAAGCAGATTGAAAAAACACCCTGCATTCATGCAGTAAATACCTCACACATATTTTCCAGAAGAGTCAAACCAAAAAGACCTCCTTACTGTGGGAAGGAAACGATTCAAAACCATTGAGGCTTTCAGTTAACACAGAGCCATGCATTTCCACAGAAATGAGGCACTGTGTCTCACCTGATTCCAAGGGATACACCGCATATCTAGAATCCACAAGATAAGCCTTACATAACCAATCTTTAATGAACTGAAATACACAGAAAGTGGTATTTTATAATAACTGAATTTTCAACTTGCCTACATTTTTTTAAACCTCCGTTTCCTACTTAGTAACATTTTGTCACTGGACATGAACTTTTTTTGTGTGATAAGTCGTCTCCCATACTCCAAAGACCAACATTATTTTTTCATTCATTCATGTCTTCTCTGTGTGATATGCTTTTCTAGATATGGCCAATTTTTTTCTAACTTAACTGCTATTAATACCAAGGTATAAAATGAGTTGAAACTATACTAGCACTGAACATACTGTGTGTGTATGTGTGTGTGTGTATGTGTATATATACACACACATATATATACACACAGACACACACACACACATATATATACATATATTTTGAGACTGAGTTTCACTCCTGTTGCCCAGGCTAGAGTGCAATGGCACGATCTCAGCTCGCTGCAACCTCCACCTCCCGGGTTCAAGCGATTCTCCTGCCTCAGCTTCCCCAGTAGCTGGAATTACAGGCATGCACCACCACAGTGGCTGATTTTGTATTTTTAGTAGAGACGGTTTCTCCACATTGGTCAGGCTGGTCTCAAACTTCCGACCTCAGGTGATCTGCCTGCCTCAGCCTCCCAAAGTACTAGGATTACAGGTGTGAGCCATTGCTCCCAGTCTGTGTATTTTTTAAAGACAGATTCAAGAGATAAGTTTCTCTTACAACAATTTGCTTCCTCCTTAAAAAAGGAAGTATGTATTAAACAATGAGATATGTTCTTTTCACATATCAGATTAGAGAAGCTGAAAAGTTTGAAAATACCCAGAGTATCAAAAGAGCGGCTTTTCCAACTCTGTCGGTGGGGTTGCCAAGCTGGTGCAACAGTTTGGAACAGTAATTTGGTGACACATGTTGACTTAAAATGTACACATATTTTGGTTAGACAATTCTATTTCTAAAAAGTTATCCAAAGGACAGGCATTTTCACATTTATATAAGTACTATAAGTACTGAAATTCATTCATAATAGCAAAAACTTGAAATAACGTTAAAATCCATTATTTAGGAGGGGCCCAGTTAAATAAATTTTCATACAACCATATCATTTAACCATTACACAATACTTAAAAAGGAAGGTTGGTCTGTATATTTTTGCACAGAAACTTGTCCTCAATGTACTATGTTTGTAAAACTCAAGTTAAAGAAAAGTATCTGTAGGTAAAGATCCCATTTCTCTATTAAGTAATATGCATAAGTACACAAGGAAAGAGTCTAGAAGAAAGTACAGGTGGGCCGGGCACAGTGGCTCATGCCTGTAATCCCAGCACTTTGGGAGGCCAAAGTGGGCGGATCACCTGATATTAGGAGTTCGAGACCAGCCTGGTCAATCCCGTCTGTATTAAAAATACAAAAATTAGCTGGGCGTGCTGGCGCATGCTTGTAAACTCAGCTACTTGGGAGGCTGAGGCAGAAGAATCACTTGAACCCAGGAGACAGAGGTTGCAATGAACCGAGATTGTGCCACTGCACTCCAGCCTGAGCGACAGAGTGAAACTCCATCTCTAGAAAAAAAAATAGTATAGGTGAATCATGCACACACTTTTTGAGGTTTTTGGTTTATTTTTAAATTAGCATGCATTACATTTATAATTAAAAATTATCTTCAACTAAAAAAGCTCAGAAGGCCAGGCATAGTGGCTCATGACTACAATCCCAACACTTTGGGAAGCTGAGGTGGGAGGATTGCGAGGAGGCTGAGGGTGCAGTGAGCTATGACCGTGCCACTGCACTCCAGCGGGTGTCAGAGCAAGATCCTGTCTCAAAAATAAATAAATAAGATATTAAAATAAATTAATAAAAAGGAGAGAGCAAGGAAAAATGGGATAGGAGGGAGGTAAGCAGGTAACTGAGGTTTCACTACATTTCTAATCATATTCTCTGGTAGCTTCAGTGTACATGAAATTACCAAATACTTTGTATTTCACTGAAGTCTCAGTCTATGGCTGAAAGCCATTCCAAGTTGGCAGTTGAAGGGAAGAGAGAATTCAGCCATGTAGCCTTTCCTGCTGACTCTTCTGCTGAGAGCCCCTCACCTGCCTGTCTGTGTCCCAGTTCTACAAAGAGATAAAGAGAGGAACTAAAATCCTATACATTATACGCTTGAATTTCTGCAAACTTTGCAGAAGTTGCAGTTGACTTCAACTACTACAATGGTAGTGGCATCTGACAGCACTTATCTGCACAACATCCCCTGAGTGTCCTAAGTACATTTAGAAAATGGTAATTAGAGGCCAGGAGCGGTGGCTCACACTTGTAATCCCAGCACTTTGGGAGGTCGAAGCAGGTGGATCACGAGGTCAGGATTCAAGACCAGTCTGGTCAAGATGGTGAAACCCTGTCTCTACTAAAATAAATAAATAAATACAAAAATGAGCCAGGTGTAGTGGTAGGTGCCTGTAATCCCAGCTATTGGAAGGCTGAGGCAGGAGAATCACAACCTCTGCCGAGGGAGAGAGGATGCAGTGAGCTAAGATCGTGCCACTGCACTCTTGCCTGGGTGACAGAGCAAGACTCCATCTCAAAAAAATAAAAAAGAAACTGGCAATTAGGTGAATGGTTTGTTGGGATGGCTTAGTAAACCTCCAAACACAGATGCACAAATCTGAAAACCTGTCACACTAGAGAAGAAGTCATTCCTATGGATCAGCTTCATGATCTTTAAAACAGGGATTTTTAAAAATGCTTAGTTTAGTTCATTATGTGGATAAAATGAGTTATGAACTTAACAACAGTATCTTGCAGTGAATAAATGGCCAATAAATGCTAGCTTCTATTATCTTGACAACAGTGATCACTAGTGATGCCTAATTGCGTTCCTGGGCTTCTTCCCTCCATGAGCTTTGGATCTAAGTTGGAAGATAAAATGGATCTGTGTCAAACACCTAGAATGTAAAGCAATACAGACATTCATATGAAATTTAATTCAATTTTAAATGCTAAAGGCTTTCAGAGAATAGATGACCATTGTACTCTAGGGCAGCCAATGCACCAGGAAAGAAACCGTGCTGGAATCTTTCATCAATAATTTCCCCATGGCCTACCATATTGCTTGTCAAAATAAGCATCTCATGAATAAAGAATAGAGCTGTGCCTTGAGCAGGCAATGAATCATTAGGAATAAAACTGCTAGAGTAGAAAAGAAAGGAAAGAGGAATAGTCTAGGAAGAAGGAAAGACATGGAGATACGCTTTACATCATATTAAAAGGCAGCAAAGGTGATCTGGATAGGCAGCGCTGTGTGACAGATAGCAAGGGAAGTTGAATGTAGGCAGGAAAAGGATTCAAATAGGAGCACATGCCTTAACCAGTTTATGCCTAGTGTTCCATTATTGGAATGCTAAGCTTGTGGAATGCTAAGCTTGTGGGAGTTATTTATATCCTGCTGCTTAAGGTCATCGTCAGGGTCTGATTTTTTACCCTAAAAACTTTGCAACTTCCAGCATAAATTAATAATGATAGTTGTGTTTGACAGCAGTGGTTTAAGAAACCTGACAGTATCAGCTGGGCATGGTGTAATCCCAGCACTTTGGGAGACCGAGGCGGGCGGATCATGAGGTCAGGAGTTTGAGACCATCCTGGTCAACACAGGAAAACCCCGTCTCTACTAAAATACAAAAAAAATTAGCCAGGCGTGGTGATATGTGCCTGTAGTCCCAGCTACTCGGAAGGCTGAGGCAGGAGAATCACTTGAAACAGGGAGGTGGAGGTTGCAGCGAGCCAAAATTGTGCCACTGCACTCCAGCCTGATGACAGCAAGACTCTGTCAAAAGAGAGAGAGAGAGAGAGAGAGACAGAGAAAGAGAGAAAAAGGGAAGGAAGCAAGGAAGGAGGGAAGGAGGGAGGGAGGGAGGGAGGGACGGAGAGAAGGAAAGAAGGAAGGAAGGAGAGAAAGAAAGAA
>CAUYQU010094784.1:0-41796 GCA_963574635.1 Cheracebus regulus | reverse complement strand
GAGAAATGCCAGATATAGGTGAAGGGGAGGAAGGCAACAAATCACACTGCCACGTGTGTACCTATGCAACAATATTGTATGTTCTTCACATGTACCCCAAAACCTAAAATGCAATAAAAAATAAAATTAAAAAAAAAAACTATGAGTAAATTATACACAGTTATATGCAACTCTGAAAGTACTTGGAACTCTTCAAATGACATTAATATAAATATGAAATTTTACTTTTTTGTAAGTTCCAAGTTATGCTTGAGGAAACACTAGAGAAAGATTTCATTTTGTCTACAATGGAATCAAAATTGGCTTTGAATATATATTAGCCTCTGTATCGAGAAAAGAAGACATACATGCCTCAGGTACTTTTTACATTCATCATCTCATTGAAATATTATGATGGTTCTGCAGGGCAGGTGGTATCCATCCTAATTTCAAGATAAAGAAAGTGAGGCTAGGGACATTAATCAACTTGTTGAAAGTCACACACAAGTGAAAAACCAGTCAGGAATCCACAGCACTGCACTCGGTTTGTCCCGACACTCTGCCTCCTTCATATTGGGAAAAACTATAGGGAAAAAAGGGACAATAAAAAAAATCATCTGGTCTTTGGCCCTTGCTTTTACTCCTTTCTTGGTTTCTGCAGCTAGCTGTGCCTTTCTCAGTGTGTTTATGTCCTAGGAAAAGATTGTTAACAGAAAGCATAACAGGTGTCCAGGATTGTAGTTTATTAAACAAAATTTTCTTGAATATTTCAGTAAAACAGAGAATTAACAGCTCATTGGTTTTTCCCCCCCTAGATATTGTGGATGCTTTATCAGATCCAAAGAAATTTCTCTCAATTACGGAAAAGAGAGCAGACCAAATGAGAGCTATGGGCATTGAAACCGTAAGTAGAAATGGTTGATTAAAGATGGCCAAGTTGTGGGAGTTTGATTGTCCAACAGTGATTACAAAAGCAATATAAAGTAATGAATTAGCAAGTTTATAGAGGGTTTTTAAAACTGAGCCCATTAACTCAGCAATCGTTTCAAGGGTCTACAGAAGTGCGGCATGTTTATAAAATGTGACTGCCGTCAGAAAAACTCACCTCATCATCAGTGGCTTAACTTACATCAGGAGACCCTTTCCCCATTAGAAACAAAATGAAAAACCATTCGTGATGCTGTTAGGAAGGTTTAAAATGGAAGTGGAGCATTTCTAATCAGAAAACCCAAAATCTGAAATGCTCCAAAATTCAAAACTTTTTGAGTGCTGACATGAGGTAGTCATCCTTTTGCTTTTTGAAGGTTCAGTGTATACAAAGTTTCATTCATGCACAAAATTACTAAAAATATTGTGTAAAATTAGCTTTAGGCTCTGTAGAAGATGCATATGAAACATAAATGAATTTTCTGTTTAGAATTGGGTTCCATCCCTAAGACACCTCATTATATATATGCAAATATCCCAAAATCTGATATCAAAACATTTCTGGTCCCAAGCCTTTCAGATAAGGGATATTCAAATAGACTAGAATATTCAAACAAAAGTAGGATGTTTCTGTGATACACTGTTAACCCAGTTCAGTGAATTAATGATAATTGCTTTTTATTTTTAATTGTTTATTTTTTTTTAACAGATAGGATCTTGCTCTATTGCCCAGGCTGGAGTGCAGTAGTGTGATCATACCTTGAACGCCTGGGCTCAAGCCATCCCTCTGCCTCAGCTTCCTGAGCAGTGGGGACTACAGATGCATGCCACTGTGCCTAAATTTTTACTTTTTTTGTCGAGACAGGGTCTCGCTGTGTTGCCTAGGCTGGTGTCAAACTCTTGGCCTCAACTGATCCTCCCACTTGACCTGCCAAAGCATTGAAATTACTGGCGTGAGCCCCCATGCCAATACTGGCATTTATTGCTGGTGTGAGCCACCATGCCAATACTGGCATCAGCCAAAATGGCATTTATTATTGATTTTTTACCATTTACCAGCCTTGCATCCCAACCTTCTCCCCTTCCAGTGCACACTTGGGTTGTTTCTTTGTTTTTAAATGTTTTCTTTACCAAACTCCTCAGTTTGGAATGGATGTAGCATCTCTCCAATAGCTAGAAAAAGAGAAAGTATTCTCTGCTTGTTAAGAAGTGGATCTTCTTTCCTTGGCTGGATCCTTTACCTCAAGCCTAAGGAAACTACATAATTTTTAGTCCTGCTAGGCAAAGATCTTTAAAAGAGTGGAAGTCTAGGAAGGGTATGGGAGAAGTTGAGTGGTACCAACTAGATTCAGTAAAATAAAGAATGTGCAAGATATTTGACCTTGAGTGACCTTCATTTGGGTCAATGTAAATGTTTCTATTCCAGAGTGACATAGCCGATGTGCCCAGTGACACTTCCAAAAATGACAAGAAAGGAAAGGCCAACACCACCAAAGCAAATGTGACACCTCAGAGTAGCTCCGAGCTCAGACCAACCACCACAGCTGCCCTGGCCTCTGGTGTGGAAGCCAAGAAAGGTGAGAGAGAGCCAACGGGCTCGTTATCTTCTGCACCCACCTTAATTACACAGAGTACAGTATCTATAGTTTTAGGAAAGATGTAAATTCGAAATTCTTTGTGGGAAAGAACCTTTTTTACAGTGATGTTAGCTAATTCATCCCCATTCTGTTCCAGATTCTACCTTAGGCTCTTGTCTGGACAGGCAGTGGCCTGATGTACCAACAGAGTTATCACTATTGGACATTTCTAAATTCCCCTACTGATAATTTCCCCCCATAAGTAAATGTTTAGCACCCACTATTATTTATTTGTATAATTTTCAAATGAGCACTTGAAGGCGAATTCCTTGTGGTTACCTGTGGATGAAACAAAAGATCATTAAGAGGTGTCATCTCAAAGAATCATGTGTCTCATATTCAGCCAGTATGTAGAGAAACAACTGTGCTGGTTATTTTAATTGACTTTCATTCTAATTGGCCAGACATCCATTGATTGGATGGTGCCCATTCCATACTGGTAATTAAATATATAAACACTTGAAATATCTTTCTTGAACATGAATTGTTTACTAAACTCACTACATTAATAAGAATATATTTTTCTCCTAATTTTTTTTACTCAGTATTTGTAGTTCCCATCTATATGTGAATTTAGGGTTTCCAATCTAAGTTTGAAATAAAGTTGTTCATCCACGTAAGTACACACAGTGCTACAGTTTAAGGTAAGATAGGCCAGGCTTTCCAAACCACAGCAGCATTGTAATTTAGCAGGAAACTAAGTGTGCATTGGGCTTTGGGAAGCAAATTAGAAAAATTGGACAAAAGCAGCCCAATTTGTACTTGACCCGCAGTTGTTTGTTCTTCTCTTGAGACAACACAGAGCAAGGTAATGATACAGGCTTTTGGCGTTCCCTGCTAGCCTGGTCATTAGGAACACCAGCCCCTCAGAGAGAAGCACTGGAAAATGAACAAGTTGATGTTTAGGTAAAGTTCTTGTATCATACCCACTGGTACATAAAAGACATAAGTAATAATATTGCATTAGGTGTCCTGAACAACGATGCAGTGTGACCAGACTGCAGAGGACGAAAGTGATCCTAGATCTAGAAGAGACTGTGCTTGTGGTTAGTGCTGCCCCACCCCTGGTTCCAAAAAAAGGCTGCATTTCAAAGAGCCAAGCAACTGTCACCTCCACTCTAGTCTCTTCTGCTGATGCCCTGAGAAAGGGTCTACATGCTGTTTCATTTGGGCTTTTTATTCAAGAGACTTGGAAGTCTAAGTCGCAGTACTAGATTCTATAAGAAGTGCCTACCTAGCTTGAGGGAACTCACATAACCAGAGTTGGGACAGGAGTGAGACAAGACAGGCCCCACTACAAGGCCAGCCAAGCAGTATACAATGAGGGCTCAGGAACCGGAGGGGAGAGGGCATCCTTTCCAGCAAGGATCCCAGAGGATACTCAAGGATAAGATCCCACCAGAGCTGGAATTTGAAACCTAGGTCTGACTTGAATAGAGGAGAGAGTGAAGGAACCCAGAGAAGGCTACCTAGGAGGAAGGAACATAAGAAGCAACCTAGGTGGAAAGAGAATTCTGATAGGGAGTAGCAAGGAGTTTATTTTTCCTGGGCTCAAAGGAATTCTGGGGTCACCCTGAGAAGGTCATGGGAAATGACAGTCAAAGGAGTATTTTAAGAAAATTATAGTCCTGGCAAAAGAATTCATTGAAAGTGGGCATGCTACGGGCAAGGTAAGAATTAGGATACTCATGCTTCTGTTATAACACACCTATCATATTGTGTTGATAGAATATTAACAACCAAAGAAAAGGTTATTGCAGGTGAGACCACACCTCATCATCACTGTGTCCCTGGAACCATGCCTGTTTAAGATCTAGTAGTCTATATTCCAGGAAGGGCTGTTTAATGAATGACATGGACAAGGAAGTCTGGATTAAGCTGGAAATTGTCAAAGGGAAGGAAGACTGGAAATAAGTTGGCAGCTTGGATATGGGCCTTAGGTGGAAAGAGGCTTTATAGCAACTCAGACTTCAAGGAAAGAAAACCCAGAGATAGATGGTACCATTGAGAGAAGTAGAGGAGTTTGGAGGAGGAGCTGCTTTTGGTAAGGAAGGTGATTTTGGTCCTGGACATCACTGAGGTCAAGCTATTGCTGATACATCTGGGTAGAAATATGCAATTACCAGATCTATGCCAGGTGAAGAAGAAGGAGAGACAGAGAAACAGAAATAACACTTAGAAGGCAGAATGAATGGGGAAAAAGGAAAAAGAGAGGTCTATGTTCTAAGAAGAATTAGTTTTGAGAAGATGTTGTAGACAGGTCCAGAGACGTGAAGACTACAATTATTGTTGAACCAGGGATTATTGGATGATGAGGGTTGAAACATGGTTAGAAAAATGTGAGACATAATTTAAGACATAAAATGGTCATTCTGGAGGACAGTAGCTTGTTGGTAGGAACTAATAAAGAGAAACAAGGAAAATGCAAAAGAGAGTACAGGGTAAAACAAGGCTATAAGGAAGATCTGAATCAACAGAAAAGGTGAAATTCTGCTGGATAAAGAAGGAAGAGCCAAGAAGAATGATGAGTAAATAGAAGTTTCAGGGTGGACAGGAAGAATTCTGACAAACAGTGTATCAGTCAGCTTATGCTGCATAACAAATGACCTCAAATTTTAGTAACTTAAGATAACCACCATTTATTGAGATCATGTTTCATTGGATTAGTTGGTCCAAGCTGGCTTGGCTAATCTCTGTGTCTTGCTTATGCACCTGTGATCAGCTGATGGGTTGGCTAGAAAGTAGATGTGGGATGACCTTATGCACACATCTGTCATTTGGCAAGCTGTTTCACATTATCCTGAAGCCTAAGCAGGCTTATTCATATGGTACTCCCTGCGTTTAAAGCAGCTTTTTTTCCAGCCTTTGCTAGTGTCCCATTGGCCATAGTAGGTCACAAAGTGAACCAATATTAAAGGGATAGAGAAATAGACTCTACCTCTTGATTAGAGGGGAAAGAAATATTGGCCATTTTGTAGTATATCACAGATAGTTTCCATCTGATCTAAGAAGTTGGTTACATGGCTGTTCTCTGCTGAGAAAGGTAGAGGCAGGACAGAAAAACAACAATATAGAAAAGCTTTGGAGTTGTCCCTGGCTAGACTAGAACAGTCCACAAGAAATAAAGAGAAGGTCTGCCACATAGCACACAGGATCCTGGTGTGTGTTAGTGGTATGTATTAAGTTGACATAGCTTGATCTCATTACTTCTTCAGCAATGCCCAGAAGCTCACAAAGTATGGACAAAGCTTAGGGAGCTCCAAGCCTGAAATTGTCATAATGTGTATGTCATAATGTGTCATAATGTGTATGGTCTGGAACCAAAGGATTGAAGAGCATTAAGTTATGAGACTGTAACAGTTGGCTATTGCTGTGTAACAAGCAATCCCAAAAGTCAGTAACTTAAATAAGTATCTATTATAGCTCATGAGGTTGTCTGGGTGGCTTTTCTGGTTACAGGTGGGTTAGTATCAGTGACTCAGCTGATCTTGGATATGCTCATTCAGATGTTTGGGGTTGAGCTAAGGTGTCATTGGTTGGGACAAGTGGGCTGTCTTCCTTGTGGACTCTCATCTTTTATCAGCTTAGCCTGGGCCTGTTCACATGGCAGTTGCAGTGTTCTAAAGTGGAGGTGGAAGTACAGATGCTCCTTCACTTATGACAGAGTTACATCTTCATAAGCTGAACATATACCACTAAGTCAAAAATATATTTAATACCTAAGCTACCGAACATCATAGCTTAGCTTAGCCTAGCCTTAAATGTGCTCAGAACATTTACATTAGTCTAAAGTTGAGCAAAATCATCTAACACAAAGCCTATTTTATAATAAAGTGTTAAATATTTCATGTACTGCATGTATTAAATGCAGTGCACTGTGGAGTCTATGGCTGAATGGGAGCTGAGGCTTGCTGCGGCCCCAGAGCATATCCCTCGCTTAGGAAAAGATCAAAATTCAGAATTTAACATATGCTTTCTACTGAATGCATATCACTTTTGCATCATCATAATGTTGAACCTCTGTAAGTTGGGGAGCATCTGTATGTCAGCTTCCTTGATGAGTCCTAGACTTAGAACTGGCATGGCTTCCTTTTCACTACATTCCATCATCCCAAGCAAGTCACATGGCCCAGCCCGGATTCAAGAGTTGGGGAAACAGATTCCACATCTTGATGGGAGGATTTCCAAAGTCACATGTACATAGGTGTGGAAACAGGGAGGAGTGGAACTTTTTGGCCATTTTTCCACTCAATCTGCCACCCTGATCATAATATATAGGTTAATGTCCCAGTGGAGTAGATACTAGAGGAGAGAGACTTTGCTAGGAAAGGAAAAGGTTAAAGGGAACCAGGAACAAGATGAAAGTAAAAGGCTTACTTGGTGAGTGTGAGGGAGTAAGTGAAGTTGGCAGGATGGAGATTGCAGTCAGAAAGAGGTACCTCTAAACTACATGTCTTGGACGAGGGGCAGTTTCAAGGAGCGTTAACATCCCATTTACAACGCTAAGTAGAAGGTGAGGTAAAGTGGAGATGAAGATTTCTAGAATGGAAGTCATCATGGAAATGGAAAGGAAAGCCACCCAGAATATTCTTCTCATTCATATTGAATCACTGTGTTGGATGTCTGGGAATGCCTGCACAGAAACAAGTCAGATGCTGAAGTTCATGGAGCAGGGCAGTGTGTGACCTAGAAGGACACATGTGGAGGTAGCTAGGCTCAGCAGAGCCTGGTGTAAGTGAGAGGCCTGTTCTTTTGTATGGTAGCTTTTAGGAGAATGGCATGGAAGTACAAGAGATAAATCTGTAGGTGTTCTTCTCACACCTCTCCATGGATTGGGGTGGGGTTGGGAATAAACTCTACTCCAGAAGCCTTTGGGGGAAGAGATGTCATTTGAGAAAACAAGCTTCCATTTCTTCCCAGAAAACTGTCTTGATTTGGGTCACCTCAAAGCAGGCCCTGATAGAAGGCTTCCAGTGCAAGTAGTTTATTCTGGTGTACAGTGGACACGGGTAGAGGTGTGAAGAAGTGATACCTGGGACGGAAGACAGCCAGTAATTAGAGTGTTTTGAAGCCAGCTGCCAGGAGGTGCCTGGAATTTAATGCCCTGGAGAAACCTTGGGAGCTGGTATTGGATGCATATCTCAGAGGTCTCCTCTTAGAGAGATGAGAGAGCTGGGGAATGTATACCCCGACTCCTGTCAGCCTTTCTTGAGGATTCCCATGGAAGGGATAAATTCTCCAACAGTTCTAGATTGACAATAGGGTGATAAAGCACGCTGTCTGTTTTGGAGGACAGAAAAATCCTCAGGCAAAGACATTCAGATGCTAGCAATTGGAAGTGAACTAGAAGAGCTGATGTAGAGAGGGCATGGTGTGTGGCTGGAGCAGACAGCATTTGCTACTGATATCTATGAAGGTGGGCAGGTGTGAAATTCCAAACTGTTTTTCTTAGACATGCAGCCAAACAGCAGTGATTGCACCAACACTTTATTTTCTTTTTGATTTTAAGAACAAAGGATTAAGAAAACCCAGCTCCTAATTTCCAGATTAGTGATTAAGAGAAACCAAGTTGTTAGGGAACTATGCTGATATGAACAAAAACTTTATGTATTGAAACTTCAATTAGCCAAAATCTTTGGAGCCCAAAATGTGCTGCTTAACTTACTTTAATACTAGGGAAGTCTGTAGACCTGCACGGTCCTGTATAGTAGCCACTAACCACATGGGACTATTTACATTTATTTAACAATTAACTTAAAAGCTAAACCTTGAGTTTCTCATTCACACTAGCCACATTTCAGGTGCTCAAGAGCCACAGGTGGCTAGAGGCTGTCAGCTGGACAGCCCCACAGGTGGACCATTCCTATTATTGTGCAAAGCTCTATGAGGAAGGCTGGCCTTGGCACGCAAGTAGAACTGTCCTTTTCTGTAGTTTTTCTCTAATGAAATCACTTACGGGAACGACATTTTTTTCTAATTTTGTCTTTCTCCAAAAACACAAAGCCAGGTAATTGAGGGACCCAGTTTATGTTTTTGTAGGTTTCTTTTAATCAAGACGTAGTTGAAACCAAAAAAGTAATATAAAACCAAAAAAGTAATATAAACCAAAGTAATATAAACCAAAACCAAAAAAGTGATATAAAAATTAAAGATAGAGAAAGTAAGTTTCATCAGACTGAGTCAAACTCTTAGAATTTGCTACATCTGTGAAGGACTTTGCATACTCCCTAAATCCTGTATATTCATTTTACAAACAAGAGAGCTGAGACCTAAAGATAGGGAGCTCTTTGTGTGCCAGGAGTCACTCCCTTGTCTTACCCTGCCTCAGTCACTAGGGAGATAGCTTGTGAAGACCGCCTTAGAAGATCAGTAGAGAACCCCGTGGACCCTTCACACCCCGACTATAAAATGTTACAGATCACATGGCTGATTTCCACCATCCGAAACTTTCCTTCTGTGGCCTGACCACCCTGTCGTTGAATGTGCACATCTTAAAATGAATAAAAGGGAAAAACAAGAGCCTGGGACTTGATGCCTATCTTTCTTGAATATATCATACCTAGCCTTTGGGATTCTGATGGAAATCAATTATGGCACAGAGCGCACATTCATTTTGTTTGCCTAAGATGAAAATCTGCAGTCAAACAGAAACTGTTTGAGGATCTGGCTACAACTGTTGTTGCCATGATGACACCTGGCCTGGCATCACTCAGCAGGGTGACTTCTTGTATTGCTGTAGCCCCTCCTGGTAGCCTCCTGTTATACACTGGTTTGATTTTATTTTGTTTATTCCTTATGTTTAAGGCATTGCTATGCTTAGTAGCACACTTCTTAAATGTGAAGATTGAATTTGGTAAAAGGGAGAAGCCAGAAAAACGTTTTATTCTTTGATGATGACTAAATTGAGAATAGAGTTGGGAATTAGTTGACCGGTATGCTATGCCTTGAAATACAAAGGTAAGAGTAACTATAATAAGATGCTTTTGTGCCTGATCAGCTCCCTTTTGTTGGGTTACTTTCCCATCTCCCAGCTCCTGTGAATTTTGACTGATTGGGCATTTCAGCTGCTCTTCTCCAGAGAATTCCCTTGGGACCATGAGAGTTACCTTGCTTGGAAATGCCTGAAAGGTTTTGTGAAACCTCTGTAGCTCTCAGCTGACTGATCAAGGGTTACAAAAGCCCAGCCTCTTTTCACCAAGGTAGAACGACTCTTGGGTGCCGTTTACACTGAAGAGCTCCTTGTAGGATCAGACTGAGGCTGGATTTCAACTAGAAACACACTCTACCTTCTGATTCACTCTGCTTCTTTCACTCCCTTAGGGGTTTCACCTGAGAGTCTGTCCTCACTCAGTCACATGCACATGAATCCCCTTCTCAGGCTCTGATGCATTTCAAATATCCAGTTAATTGCTTTGTAACAGAAACTTAAGATGTTTATATTCATCACATGTAAAGCTGCTTCAAAATCTTTCCATGAGGTTTCAATATGTCAATTATATATTATCAGTTGTTCCCTCTAATTTTTAGTATAGGTAGTGACTTAATTGTTGGTTTTTTTTTAAGGTATTGAACTTATCCCTCAAATAAGGATAGAAGATTTAAAGCAGATGAAGGTAAAATTGCTTGACTGTTTTGCAAGCACTCTTGTATTATACATATTGGTGTCACCAATATATCTTTGTTTCTCACCAAGTGTAATCATTGTGATTACAAAAAAAAAAAAAAACCTATTTTTGATTCTTTTTTTCTCCAAAGGCTTACTTGAAGCATTTAAAGAAACAGCAGAAGGAACTAAATTCTTTAAAGAAGAAACATGCAAAGGTACAGTGTTTTAAAACTACTATTTTGTTTTATATATGGATGAATCATTTATAGCCAAAAACACAACTCTGATGCTGATACCAGACCACTTAACAGCAATAATTCATTCTAACTGGTTAACAATGAAATTAAGAGATAGAATCTTTTTGGAAGTGCTTGTCACTGGTTTGTGGTCTGCATTTCTAACAGTTCTTTCAAATGCACAAAGCTTCATCCACTTAAAAATTGTTTCACTGATAACATGACTGTATAAAATATTGGACCATAGCCTATTAAAGACCAACTCACAATTGAAGCCACTAGTTACCTAAATTGCCAAGTCACTATCACATAGTTTGCCATACATAGTGGTTTATGGAGGGAGATGCTAGCAATCTCTCAACCTCCCACTCATGGCACCTAGAGAGAGAATGCTTATCACTTTTTCTCCCTTACGTAAACCTTGCCCAGTAGCCTACTTCTGAAATAGATTTATTTTTGCTTTTTACCCATAAGAGGTGGTCTTTTTGGCAGTGATTGTGAAAAATTATACGAGCTAGTTGCATCGTAAGAGAACAGCAGGAGGTGGCCCCAGGAATTCTCCTATGGGTCGACAAACTTCACAGCACTCAAACATCATCACTTCCAGACTCCCTGACAGATAAAGAAGAAAACAGTAGCGGCTGGGCATGGTGGCTCCCTCCGCCCCCCTGCCCGCCCCCCCCATAATCCTAGTACTTTGGGAGGCCAAGGCAGGTGGATCATGAGGTTGGGAGTTCGAGACGAGCCTGGCTAGCATGATGAAACCCCATCTCTACTAAAAATACAACAATTAGCTGGGCACGTTGGCAGGTGCCTGTAATCCCAGCTATTCGGAAGGCTGAGGCAGGAGAATTGCTTGAACCTGGGAGGCAGAGGTTGCAGTGAGCTGAGATCACACCATTGCACTCCAGCCTAGACAACAGAGCAAGACTCTGTCTCAAAAAAAAAAAAAGAAAAAGAAAAGAAAAGAAAAGAAAAAGCAACTCTTTCCTTCCTAAAGACATATAATAACCAGGTACTGCTGGTAGGATGGATAATGTCTTTCCTCTTCCAGTAAGGGCAATGAGAGCAAGAGAAACTTAAACTATAATTTATTAATTTGAAAGAACTTCTGAATTCTTTTAAACTAATCTTGCATTCCTGCTTCTTTATTCTCTGACCCAAGTGTCAAACCAAAGCATGCCCTTCAGAACCTGACTTGGGTGATGTACCTTTTCATCATCCCACATGTTGAGATGCCCGAGCATTGTCTGGAACCCTGTCATTTCTTTAAGAGTTTGTACTCCTTTGAGAAGTTGGGCCCAATCTTATCCTAGTAGTGTTCCTTGCATTATTGAACTGATGGCTCAAGGATTTGCTGGTACAGTCACTTCACTTCAAAGACTGTTTGTTTCTAAGTTTCATGAATAATTCCATTCAGTGAAATTCCTTACATTGCTCAGTGGGGTTATTGGAGACAGAACAATTTAAAGTAGGGAATTCAATGTTGTTGGCTATTGACAACAGGCTGAACTATGGAAAACCAACAGAAAAAGAGTAAGAATGGGAAATAAGAGAGAAAGCACCTTAAATGACTTTAATTATTAGAAATAGAGTGGGTGCCCCTATGCTGCAGCACTCTCTAACAGATTTTTCTTGCATTTAAATTGGATCACTTTCATTGAGCAGACACCTCAGTGGCCTTTGGGCTAGTAGGAAACATAAAGATTTTGGCTTCATTTAATATTTTCTTGAGGCATGACCAGAAAATAATATGCTGTGGTGGATGGTAATAATAGCAACAATAATAGCAGCTAGAATTCCTGCATGCTCAGTAATTCTCAGATGCTGTGCTCAGCACTTTATATGTATTGACTCGTTTAACACTCTCTAGCCTGTAAGGTAACTTCTGTGTGAGTCTCTATTTACATATGAGAGAATTAAGAATTAGTGAAGTTATCTGATGTCCCAGAGTTAGGGAGCAGCAGAGCTGATATTTGAACCAAAATAAAGAGTCCAGAATCCATACTCTTGCAGCATTCTCCTGTGTAGGATATGGGATGCTTTACTAAGTGGACTAGTTCCGTCACTGGGTCAAATACAATGACAGCACGTGGGACATTAGGGAAAATCACTATCAACTTTGGACAGTGTTGATATTCTGCTGGTTATCAGGACTGTTACTAAGGAAGGATGCTCCTCAATTTTTAGAACTTAACCTACATCAAAGTTGTCCGTTAACTTCCTTGAGCCACTATGCCTGGCCCAAGCTAACCTCTCAGATGAAGAATATAAGGAATATATAATGAATACGATGAATATATACTTGCCTAAAAGGTCATCTCTGTTAACATATTGTTTTTAGGCCGGGTGCGGTGACTAACTCCTGTAATCCCAGCATTTTGGGAGGCCAAGGCAGGTGGATGACCTGAGGTCAGGAGTTCGAGACCAGCCTGGCCAACATGGCAAAACCCTGTCTCTACTAAAAATACAAAAATTAGCTGGGTGGGTTGGTGTATGCCTGTAGTCCCAGCTACTTGGGAGGCTGAGGCAGGAGAGTCGCTGGAACCTGGGAGGTGGAGGTTGCAGTAAGCTGAGACCATGCCACTGCACTTCAGCCTGGGTGACAAGAGCAAGACTCTGTCTTGAAAACACCACCAACAACAACAACATGTTGTCTTTAAAACCGAAAAACTGGTTAAGGAGAGGGGAGCAATGTGGTGAATCTATTACCATTGGACATACTTCATGCCTGATCTCCATGTGACTAATTTTTCTGTCAGTCAACACTTAAGTGGCAATACTAGATTATACATATTGATACTTGCTTAAGCACATATTCTTAGGTATTCTCATAACAATTATATGAAGGAGTACTATAATTATATGAGCTTTGTATCGGTTAGCTTTTGCAGGGTAACAACCCAGCCTAAAATGTAGTGTCTTAAAATAATGACTATTTATTTGCCTCACAATTTTGTGCGTCAGCAGTTGGAGCTGGATTCCAGCTGCTGGGTGATTCTTCTGGTCTCCGCTGGATTCACGCATGAATCTGCCATCACTACCAGTTTGGTGGGCAGATGGGGGACTGACTGATTTAGGAAGGCCTCTGCTAAACCACTTCCTCTCTGCTTTATGTGGTCTCCTGTCTTCCAGCAGGCCAGTCCAGACTTGTTCACATGGCTGGGGTCCCAAAAGACCAAGCAGGTCATGCATGGTTTCTTGTGGCCCCAGCTCAGAACTGACACACCATCACTTCCGCCTCATTTTTTTGGCCAAAGCAAGTTCTGAGTCTGGCCTTATGAAGACTCTACCTTTTGACAGGTGACAAAGTTACATCAGAAGTGTGAGTGGATACAGAAAGGGAAATAATTTTGGCCATTTTTATAGTCTACCAGTCATTCAACAGATTAGTTTATTCATACTTTAAAAAAAAATACAACTTCATTAAATAACCTAGTTTTTAAGTGATAGAGCCAGGATTTGAACCAAATTCAGCCTGACTTGAGAACTCAAACTTGTAACCAGCTGCCTCTGATGTCTCCCACAGTAAATTTTTCTTCTCTTCATACATCTTTTCCCTTATGGTCTCAGTAACAGGTTTTTTAAGAGCAATCATGAATCTTTCAGGGCACAAATATCTTGGGTTCCTTCAGGACTCGTTTTGCAACATAAGATCATTGGGCCAAGAGATGGAGGCTTTACAAAAATATGTATTCTTGTGCCTACTTGACACTTAGCTATCATCCCCAAGAAAAGAGTATAGGAAATATATTTTAAATAAAGTCCCCTCCTATGCATGCTAAATTTTAAGGTCTTTTTTTTTAAGGAACATTATTTAGTACTTTTTACTATCTCTTGACCCTTTAGTAGAAACCCTCCTAGTTGCCTGCAAAGATACTTATCAAGCCTCCTTAAAGAAAAAGAGGTTTTACCCTGTTATCACATAATAGTGAGAATTAATTCCCCAATCCTTTCTGTTTTATAAATAGTTTTCACCCACCCAATGTGGGGCTAACTAAGGCTTACCACCCTAAAGCCTTATGTTATAAAATGACCTGCGGAAGAAGAAATATGGCCTGGACTTCACTCTCCCTACTATTGTGCCCCTGGCCCAAACAGCACTTGGTAGCTAAGAGCAGGGACTAGTATTTAGTCTATATCCAACAACTATAGGGAGACCTCAGCTCTTACATATCAGCCTAGATCAAACTTGTCCAACCTGCAGCCCCAGGCTACATGCAGCTTAGGACGGCTTTGAATGCAGCCCAACACAAATTTGTAAACTTTCTTACTTAAAACATTATGAGATTTATGCACAGACCTTCTTTTTTAAAGCTCATTGGCTATCATTAGTGTTAGTGTTTCATGTGTTGTGGCCCAAGACAGTTCTTCTTCCAATGGGGCCCAAGGAAGCCAAAAGATTGGACACTCCTGGCCTAGATAAATAATTCTACTTTTTAGACTTAAAGGGAAGCAGAGGATCTATGAACTAAATCTCAGCAGTTTAAGAAATAAATGTATGGTCCCAAGGACAGCTTATTTCCAAACTTACAGGTTAGCTACCAGATAGAAAAGGAACAGTGGTGCAAATATGAGGTTCGGCCATCTGCAAATAGGTGTGTGATTTGCTGTTAGGAAATTGAGAAAAAAAGATGGGGATAATGACCATTTACACCCCAAATGGATACAGAATGCTCATGAAGATGGCTATTTTTGGAAAATGGCAATGGTCAACTGCCTTTGACCCTCTGAATGTACTGGCAATCAGACTTCTGCTTGTCTCTCACTTTCTAGAACCACTTCTTCAATTTGAAATAGAAACTAGGGTAATGGTTTTCAAGTGTTTATTATATAAGACACAGAAAAAGGAGAACTAATTAACTATTTCTCCCCCAGCACATGACTCACTAAGGATCCAGAGCAGTGGTTACTTTCATTAAAAAACAAGCATGCTTTTCAATTGTCCAGTGAAGTCAATTTCTTAGAGCAAAAAATGTAAAACCCAAAGTTGGATATGTATCTCCAGTAACATGTTAGAAGAGGAATTACAATTCAAATGCCAATGGGGGTCAAACAGGAAGTAGCTGAGGGAAGTTGGCCAGGGTTGACTCCACAAAAGCTGGGAGCACTCATCTCTCTCCACAGGCCAAGTCAGACTGAGCTACCCCCATTGGTGCCTGTAGAGTAGATGGGCCATCTGTGTTTTCTTAAAGGAGAGTCAAAATATCAGAAATCTTATGTGAATTTCCCGATCTTTTATTATCGGCCTTTAATTCAACCTCTTTTTGAAACCATGTAGGCAAAAAAAGAAAAGGAAACTAAACTAAAAACTGTATCTGCAGGCTGGATACAGTCCTTAGGCCACCAGTTTGCAGCATCAACATTAAATGAGTCAAATGAAATGCCTGAGAAGCCTATAAACTGGCATTTTTAGTAAAGCTACTGATGGAAAATTTTCTCTTTGCTATGCAAGCAATTTAGCTGACAGCACCAAGACTGCTGTTTAACTCATCAATTTTAACTCATGATCAGACCTTAGAATCCGACCTGTAACTCGGTTATGCAGTGGAAAGGGGCAAAGACACAGCAGTTGCTGGCAAAGTCCACCTATTGGTAATCTCAGAGTTACATGCTGAGCAATCATGATTTACTCAAATTTTTCAGCACCCTCTGAGGTGCGATCATTCACACCCATAGTCACATCAGTTACAAGAATGAATTGCAGCAACAGTTTTTCCCAAAAGAGCTGAACTTACTCTTAACTTGGCTAAGAAACATATACAAATTCTGCTAAAAGCTATACATTTTTTCCCCAAAATGTCCTAATTAAGATTGACTTCAAGTCAACACATTTAATTATGGTACTTGTGGTGTAAATGAATAAAAAATGTATGTCTCCTCTATAGTGTTTCATGATTTGACTAAGGACCAAAAGAATAAAATCAATGATGGACTTTTTTAAAAAGCTAAGATGGACTTAGAGGTCATTTCATGCCTCCTTCATTTTATAGAACAAGAAGCTGAGGCTTCAGCAGAGTCACATGGAAATCAGTAATTAGGATGCCCATTTCTTTCCAAAAAGAGAACTGGTGTCTGGGAACCAAGTTATCCCGAAACACTTCAGCAATCACTGCCTACCGCACAGGGATGGAGTTTTGAGAAAAAAGATAAACAGAGACAATTTTTCAGGACCAGCTTTTCTGTTACTGACATTAATTGTAATCATTTCATTTCAATAGGCTTTCAGTTTTTCAAATTATTTCTGGATACATTAGGTAACCTTGCATCTCATAAACAACTCATGAATTAGCTTAGGCAAAGGTACCTAACTCAATTTTCTCTCTTTTTTTTTTTTTTTTTTGAGATGGAGTCTTACTTTGTCATCCAGGCTGAAGTACGGTGGTGTAATCTCGGCTTACTGCAACCTCTGCCTCCCGGGTTCAAGTGATTATCCTGCCTAAGCCTCCAGAGTAGCTGGGATTACAGGCATGTGCCACCATGCCCAGCTAAGTTTTGTGTTTTTAGTAGAGATGGGTTTTTGCCATGTTGGCCAGGCTAATCTTGAACTCCTGACCTCAGGTGATCTGCCCACCTTGGCCTCCCAAAGTGCTACTGGCATGGGCTACCCCGTGCCCAGCCCTAACTCAATTTTCTAATAAAGACATTGAGGCCTGGAAAGATTTATATACATTACACAAGGCCAGTTGGTTAATTATTGACTGAGCTGGGACTGGAATCCAAGTCCTCTTGCTATTTTCCCATGCTGACTTTTTGTTCATGCAGTAATTACTTATTGAGCACCTACTTTGTACCAGGCTTTGTGCCATGTACTGGTAAGCAGAAAAGACTGGCCCTGCCATTGTAGAGCATATCATATAGACCTGAGTCAATCATAAACAACTTTATGGTACAAACAGCCCCATTTCTCATATCTAATTGAATTAATAAGGTTCACCAAAATATTTTCTTAGGAAATAATCTGTGTCAGTTTACTTCCAAGCCTCAAAGGCTCTACTTGTCCTGTTCTATACTAAAATATTAAAAGAAATAGTCTTCACCATCCTTTCAATGATATTTGCAAGATAATATAGGACTGTGGCACTTCTGATATATTTTGAGACTGGCATAAATCTCCTTATTTATTATTCTTTGCCAAGGAAAAATTAACGTGTTAGCCAACCATAATGACGTCTAAATCTTAGAAAATAGAAGGAAGGCATTTTAGTAGGTTCCAAGGTATTACAAGAGTAGTTAGATACATTCAGGGATACATCAATGTGTTCCTCTATTCCTGGGGCAGTAGATTAAGCTTGGAGAAAAAATCTATTGATTTAATTAGTCTGATTGATATCTCTATCTCAAGTCACTCCTGTATGTTATTATGGGTATTGAATAGTATAGATAGGTTTGTATGTCACTATGTTTTGAATAAGCTGTAACACTCATTTGAAATGTGATTTACATTAGATTTACTTTTAATCCTAACAACTCTATGAAGTAATTATAAAGATGAGCAGACTCCAGAAGGGTAAGCAACTCATCCCAGGACGGAAGAACTCATGTCCTTAACCTAGTGCCACATTGCAGAAGCTCTGGCTGAAATGTGTTTATATCACAAAGGTGCACACACACTGGTAATAGGGGCTAGATTTATGGGGCATTCCAATTATAAATTAAGCAAGACATTGTTACCCTAAACCCAGATCCACGGCAAGCTCACATAGCCTTTGCCCCCACTGTTAGTTCCCATGTTGGGAATCTTCTACCTAGCATCACCCTTCTCCACTCCTCCTCCCAAAGAAAAGAATACTGAGGCCTTGTAAATGAATACATTTCTAAAGAATTTATATATAAATGAATTGTAGATCAAGTCCTGTGTTAATTCACTTAACAGCTGGGAAATTAAGGAAGTCTTGGTAAAGACTTAAAAATTCCTTCCCCATTTATATTTTATGAAATCTTTAAAAGAAGTTCATGAATTAGATTTGCTTAAAGTCAAGCCTACCTTGGGAAGAATAAATTTGCTTTTAAATTTTTTTCAATAAGTAAAAGGAAATATGACTATGAAAGTGCTTATATAACCTGAACAACACGTTCACCCATTCCAGTCATGAATAGCATCCCATTTCTCTGGTTCCCAAGAGTAAGATTAGGCTGTAACATCAAGTATCATTTAGAGTTGGAACTTTCTGATTGTACTGATTTCCTCTGTGCTTGGAAGGCTGAACAGCTAAAGAAATCTGATTTCATATAGGTCATTGGCTGTAGTCAAATGCCTTTCTCATTGTATGGGAAGAAGTAATGTTTATATTGAAATACCTACTTTCCAAAGCATTGCAGCCCCAATTTCAGTGATTATGTGAAGCAATGGGAAAATATTTTTAAATATCTGTAAATCAGAAGGTCACAGCTCCTGAACACTTTATCCTCATAAACTGCATCTAGGTAAGTAAGCCACTGAAAATATTAAGTGATATAGATTCAAACTCAGCTGATGGTGACAAGCACAGTGGTGACTCTCATTATATAATGATGGTATTCAAGAGCTCCAAAATGTGCAGGTGTTTAGAAACCATGTCACATGATGAATAGTTACATTTAGCATATACGAGAGAAGAAACATGGTGGCTGAACTTGCATGTTTGAGGACCAATGTGTGGAAGGGGCAATAGGCTAATACATGTCTCAGAAGAACAAAGATTAATGGGTGGAAATTCTACAGAGATGCATATATGTGGAAGAAAGGACTTTGAGATGATTGGCACTACTCACTGCTGAGCAGGGGTGCCTTTGAATTGGGCGTGTTCACTAGACTGAGGCTAGAGACTTCCATGATGGAAATGCACTTGGACAAAAAAACTGGTGTTTAATGGGAGATCTGGAGTCTACAGCGTTCTCAGATTTTGTTACTCCTTGACTTTCTAAATGAAGACTCTAGGGAAACTGGTGAAAGTTAGGCCAGCCCTATATGGTATGAGCCATGCTGAGAGTCCAGTTCATAACTACAAATCCTCCTTTTCAGGAGCACAGTACCATGCAGAAGTTACACTGCACACAAGTTGACAAAATTGTGGCACAGTATGACAAAGAGAAGTTGACTCACGAGAAAATCCTGGAGAAGGCAATGAAGAAGAAGGGGTAATTCTGTTTATTTCCTTTTGAAGACTTTTTCAGTTTTTATGTTTTGTCTTTTCCCACAGTTTTGCTGCCTGTTTAGGTCAAGGAAGAACTTAGTGTTGACTTGATTTTCATCTTTAAAAATTATTCCTGGAAAGTAAGAAACTCATTCATTTTAAATGCTCTAACATCATAACAGGTCAAGGAGTAGATGTACCTTTTCTTTTTGGGAAGGTTCTCAGCAGATTCTCAAATCTTTTAATTCATCATAGTTAGTTCTAATATGGATTAGCCTCAACTGAAAAAAATTCATCTTTACTCAAAGAATTGATTGTCCTTTTTGATTTTGAACTAATTTTAAATTGACAGAAAAATTGCAAAAATAGTACAGAGTTCCCTTATACCCTTAACTCACTTTCCCTAAAATATTAACATTTCCATAGTACAGTTGTTAAACCAGGAAACTGTCAGTGGTGCAGTACCATTAATTAAGCTACAGCGATTTTTCACATTTTACCAGTTTTTCTACAAGTGCTCATTTTCCATTCTGGGATAGCCTCCAAAATCACACGTGACATTTAGTTGTCATCTCAGTAGATATCAGTGATAATTCCTCAATCTCTCCCTGTCTTTTGTGACTTTCACTTTTGAAGAGTCTGTGATAATTCTTCAATCTCTCCCTGTCTTCTGAGACTTTCACTTTTGAAGAGTCTGTGATAATTCCTCAGTCTCTCCCTGTCTTTTGTGACTTTCACTTTTGAAGAGTTCTGATCAGTTGTTTTTGTAGAATGTCTCTCCTTTGGGATTTGCCTGATATTTTCTCATGATGAGAGTGAGGTTATGAGTTTGTGACAAGCACATCACAGAAGTGATGGCACTTCCTTCTCAGTGCATGATATTGTGGGGGGAAGTGGGGGTTGAAGTTGATATGTCCCATCATTGTTAACCTGGATCACTTGGTTAAGGTGTATCTGACAGGTTTCTGCACTGTCAGGTTACATTTTTCCCTTTATAAATACTTTGGGGGAAAATTCTGTGAGATCATGCATACAATTCTATTTATCTGAGAAATGATTTTTCTCACCTTTGACCTCCTCCAGTAGATTCCCTCTGGTTTTTACCTCTTTCCTTCAATCTCTGCTGATGTCTTTGGCATGAGAGAAAAGGAGACTGAGATTTCTTTTTACTATTTGGGTTTTTTCTTTTTCTGTTTGTTTGTTTTTTACAGTCACTCAAGATATACCTAGAAAACTAAGCTCTGAAAATAGAACAGATTATGTTTGTTATAATTTTCTTGGACATTGGTTCTTATTGCTGAAGTTTCAGATCCCAAGACCTAAGTTCATGACATGAAACCAATGTAATTTGCTTGAGGAGTAAATGGTGGGTAACTGCATATGCCTGCCCTGGTCTCAGGCCTCACTATTTGAGAGGTACCTTCATTTTTATTACAGTTGTATTTTTCAGAAAAATGCAAACCAGGCACTGATTATTGAGCATCTGTTATTATGTGTCATCTGCCTTTTGTTTTTCCTGTAGGTTTCACTGTATATCACTGAGGCAGAAACATGCTGCTGCTTAGAAAACATTTCAATCTGTATGTTAAGGGAGTAAGTCACTCACCTCAGAGCTCGTGTGGCAATATTGGTGGTGATTACAGTAAGCTTTGACGAGCTGTGATTCTTCTAGATTCTAACCACATCAGCAGCTTTGGCCTATTTGTTTTTTGTAAATTAACTTCTCATATTTCATAACATTTCAGGCTATAATATTTAAACTGATAATAGATGTAGACTCTAATACCAAGGAACAAATTGTTGACAACTTTATAGTACTCTCCAAGAATAAGGTATTCACAAGATACCTTTTCAAAAAATTTTTCATGCACTTTTGTGGATGGCTGTATGTAGAAACACACTTTTGTCTTAACCAAACCAAAAAGCTTTATTAAAGAGGTTTCAGAACCAAACATCATGGAGTAAATTTCTTTGCTAAAGATAATATTATAATTTTCTGATTCAAACAATCATGAGTGCTACATTTAGAAATTTTTAAAAATGAATAAAATATATCTTTGCCTCATGATTGTTTTTACTCTCAAAATGTGGGATCAAAATGTAATTTACTATAAACTTGGTAGTTCTTAGGAGTATTCCTGGTGTGACACTTAACCCCCCAAAACAGGTTATTGAGTGTTCTTGGAGGTCTCTCAACAAATAAAGCACTATTTTATCCTAAATGTAGATGAGACTGGAAAAGTCTAATCTGCAGACTTCTTCCTGAGCCTGTGCTGTCAAATGCAGCACGCCCACTGGGCTCTTTACACAGAGTGTTTTCCAAGTACTCTAAACAGTAGAATCTTAGCAGTACATTAAAAGTTACCTCAAAATCAGACATCAGATACTTTCTTCTGGAAAGTCATATCTGAAGAGAGTGTCTCATTATTGAGATTGACCTTGGTGTCAGGGTGGCCTGGACTTGGTCCTGCCCTGTCATCCAGGCTGAAGTGCAGTAGCCAATCTTGGCTCAAGGCAATCTCTGCCTCCCAGGTCCAAGCAATTGTCCTGCCTTAGCTTCCTGAGTAACTGGGATTACAGGCATGCACCACCACGCCTGGCTAATTTTTTGTATTTTTAATAGAAATGGGGTTTCAGCATGTTGGCCAGGCTGGTCTCCAACTCCTGACCTCAAGTGATCTGCCTGCCTTATCGTCCCAAAGTGCTGGGATTACAAGCCTGAGCCACTGCGCCTGGCCCATTTTGACTTTTAACTACAACTAAAGAAGTTAGTGAAAAGGGAAACTGGTAATAGTCCTTGGAGCTTTCTCATGCAGTGTCTATTTTTAAGACAAAGAAAGGTTTCCCTTTACTCTTACCTACTCAGCTGAAAGGGTCAATTGACCTGGGAAAGAGAAGCTTTATTCAAGTGTTTTCCAGCTTTGGCTAGTGACTATCTCTCATATGCTTTCCTCTCAGGAATCTTTAAGGTGATGGCAAAAAGATGAATGGGTGGACAAGAAAGGACAAGCTAAAGTTGGGAAAATACAAAATTACAAAAATTGTTTTGCATAGCCCAAATATAAAGAAGGTTGATGCACTAGAAGGGGGAAAATAAAATCTTGACTTTTAATAAATATTACAAGTACATGCCCTTATGCCCATAGATGAGACTGTTGAATAAAACCTCTCATTGCATTTACTGTTAAAGACTCGTCTAGAATTAAGATAGGGGAACATTTCAGCAGTGCTGCAAGTTCACTGAATAACAGATGAAAGAAACTTGCTTAGTGCCATCCATTGAGAAGTGCTACATTTGATGCGAGACCTCGCATTTTTAGAGTAATGCGTCTCTCAGAGGAACTAGGAATTAATATTATAATGAAGCATTCTGACTTGAGCTGTAATAACCTAGAGCATACATGCTGAAGACGAAGCTCAGGACCTGTTCTTGTTTCAGCAGCGACATGGATATTCCAAAAGGAAAACATAATCGCTGAAATAAGCAGTAATGGTTGCTGGGCAATCGCCTAGCATATATTTCCTACTCACAATAGAATAAGAAGCAGAAATTGCCCTATGGTGCCAAGGATTGCTATTTTCTCCTTCGCTGGCATGTTTAAAAGACAAAAATTGGCTTTATAACCAAACAGAAGAATTAAAAATTCACTTCAAGGCTGAGACCTATTTTCCAGCTTTCATCCCAAATAATATTTTATTGAATAAGTGAAAAATAGCTTGAAGAAAAACAGGAACCAAAATGGAAACTGACAGCAGCCCCTTAACAATGAAATTATTGTTAGGTTTGAAGTGCCTCTTTGTGTAATGGTTGAATTGAGTAATCATGAAACAGATAATATTTTGTAAGGTGTGAATCTATTACTAGAAAGACCAGTGTTGCCCAATGAGCCATGGTATCTCATATTTGATGAATATATTATCTTCATCAGAAAGCTTTGTAGCAAAGACCCAGGGAATGGGAAAATATCTAATTTCTGGCATGCATTTGCAACTTTGCATTTTCAGGGGAAGTAATTGTCTCGAAATGAAAAAAGAAACAGAAATTAAAATTCAGACACTGACATCGGATCACAAATCTAAGGTAAGAAAATGCCCATTTTTACAGCAGTGACTTGCAGAAGACACTTTGTAATTTTTTAGAAGGAGTACCTGGTATAAATCAGAAATAACAGTAGCCCAGAGGTGGGCTAGTAGCCTGCAGCTGATCTGGGATGTCAGGGGAGCCAAGGGTTCATGTTTGCGTCAGACTCACTGGCTTTGAGAAGAGCTATTTCATGGAATATCTTCTTTTGTCTTGTCTGTTGAACTGTGCTAACAGTATTTATGTTGCCTGCCTCAGAGGCACCAAGTAAAACAATAAATGAAGATACTAAAAGGAAACATTATATAAAATATAGAATATACTTCCCCATTGAAGTAACATTAAACATAGAACAGAAAACTATCCAGATTGGGCATTGATACTTTATCCTAACTTTACTGTGGAAATTTGGGATGAGAAAAAATTAAGAGCTGATATTCTAAAAGAAGACAGGGGAAAATAGGAGCTCATGAGACCTTAATCAAATTTGTGGGCATTTGGAGAACTAAGTGTCAATTTCCCAGTCAAGAACACAAACAATTCTTCCAGCAATAATAGTTTTTAAGAGAAAAGGGGAAAAAAACTGTTAAAGCTGCAAACAATAGCTGTGGTCGAACTAGCCAGCCTCCATCTATCTATATGCAGCTGTGTCACCTGGCCCAATAGCCCTGCTATGTGCATGGAGTAGCCAAGCTGTTCAAGATGTTCTCCTTGGTACCTATGTATTTTATAGAGCATGAACTCTATAGAGGTAGTAAGCCATGTGTCTTTAAGAGTTATTCCCCATTTTCTCTCTCTTCTTAACTGGAATGTTTGAGAATTAGTGGTTGTGCAAACTGACACCATTCTTAGATGCTTCACATAAATAACAGAAGCCTTGGCAACAGTATTAATTTGCTTTTGCTGTATAATGAACTGTGCCAAAGTATAGTACATTAAAGCAACGACTACAGTTTATTTGATCACAATTTAGTGGGTCAGAAATTTGAGCCATACTCTACTGGATAGTTCTGATTTTGGCTGGACTCACTTTGTATCTACAGCCAGCAGGGGGTGTATGTCCTCACTTGTGTATCTGGTAGTTGGCTAGCTGTTGGTTGTTTTCCTACATGACCTCTCAACCTCCAGCAGGATAGCACAGACTCAGTCACAGGGTAGCCTCAGGGCTGCAAGCATAGCAGAAGGACAAGTACGTTCCAGCCTCTGCTTGCATCACATTTTCTACTAGCTCATTGGCTAAAACAAGTCACAGGTCACCCAGATTCAAACAGCTGGAGAAACAGACTCTGACTCTTGACAAGAGCACTGCAAAACTCTGCTGCAAAACCCTACTGCAAAACACCACTGCAAAGAGCATGGATACTGGGCAGGGAGAACTTTCTACCCTAGTATCTACCAGGGTTGACACAGTCAGTCATGATCCAGAAATAAAAGAACACACAGCTCTCTACTCAGACATGTGCTCTTATGAAAGTGAAGCTGGAAAAACATGAGGTGATAAAGAGAATCCTGATGGAATTGGTAAGGGAGCCCAAGGACCACACAAACCAGAGTGTTGGCCGGGCACAGTGGCTCATGCCTGTAATCCCAGCACTTTGGGAGGCCAAGGTGGGAAGATCACCTGAGGTCAGGAGTTTGAGAGCCTGGCCAACATGGTGAAAGCCTGTTGCTACTAAAAATACAAAAATTAGCTGAGCTTGGTGGTGTGCACCTGTAATCCCAGCTACCTGGGAAGCTGAGGCAGGAGAAGCTCTTGAACTCGGGAGTGGAGTTTGCAGTGAGCTGAGATCAAGCCACTGCACTCCAGCCTGGGCAACAGAGGCAGACTCTGTCAAAACAAAATAAAAGAAAAACAAAAAACAGAGTGTGGCCAAGTGAAGCAGTGAAATAAGGGATGACAGTTAACAGTTAACTATTCAGAGCCAAAGCAGTTGATTTATTTCAGTCAATGATAACTTCATGCTTCCCATTGATTAGTACATATTTTCTGATGGTTATAGGTGTCTCATGTTTCACCAAGTAAATTGGTAGGAGGAGCCTAAATACCTGAATAATGTTGTGCTTTCGAGTTCATACCTGACCTATGAGGATTACAATGGCACCATCCCCCTTTTTCCAAACAGGTCAAAGAGATTGTAGCACAGCACACAAAGGAATGGTCAGAAATGATCAATACCCACAGTGCTGAGGAGCAAGAAATCCGAGATCTGCACCTCAGCCAGCAGTGTGAGCTGCTGAAGAAGTTACTCATCAATGCCCACGAGCAGCAGACCCAGCAGCTGAAACTGTCTCATGACAGGTGGGGGAGTTGCCATCTCGACAGTAAACATCTAATCTTTAAAAACAAAAGCTGATTTTGTATGTATAAGAGAGCCAAGGTAATAAGTGAAATCAGTTTGACAGATAATATGTAGCTCTTTTGTATATCTCATCATATGGCTGACTATAAGAAATGGCCCCCAGAGGCCAGGTGTAGTGGCTCACACCTGTAATCCCAGTGCTTTGGGAGGCCAAAGCAGGAGGATTACTAGAGCCTAGGAATTCAAGACATAGCAAGATCCTGTCTCTATTTAAAAGAATAAAAGAAAAAAGAAATGGCCCCTGCCATCAGAGGTCTTACAGGTGTTGGCAAGCTACTACACTTATATGAAAGTCAGATAACAACGTAGCATATGACACATATTTTAAAATGTCATGGGCACTAAAGGCATTCAGCTCAGAGGAGCTCTACCTTTTCAGAGTGGTCATGGAGACCTTGCAAAATGGTAGGGCTGGAACTGGCCCTTGGAAAATGATCTGGAGCCTCTTAGGAAGAAAAGACACACAGAAAGATAAAGACCAATCAGTTGAGCTCCTAGAGTGACTGGGTTCTGGTCACTTAAAGGCTACATGTGGAGAGAGCCTCCATTTCCCTTTGTTACAGTGTTAGGACATCTGTGAATTTTGGAAAGATAGACCTGTTTAAGAAACAGCGAAGTATCAGTTTATTTTGGCCCATGTCCACTTTGGTGAAGTGAATGTTGCATCTGAAATAGTGCAAGCCATGAGCTGGACTTATCCCTGAGCAGAAGGTTGATGTCTGTTACATCTTTTGATCATAGCTCGGTTGCAGCTTGGTTGGTTCTTACTTAGTGCCTACCGTATGCCACAGTTAGGGCCTATGGAGACACAACAGGAGTAGAAAATGGAAGCATTATACAAATAAATCAAACAAAAATGTTTTTAATGCCAATTGCATAAATTAGCTGGCTGTATGCCAAAATTCCCAACTTTACCTTGGAGTGACAAATATTTTGCCACAAGAACAAAGTGTTTGTGCTGTGGTTTCCAATTTTCATTTGAAGCAACTAATGAGGCCCACCATGCTCCATTTTCTGTGGGATAATCTGTTGTACCTCCATGTATTTTAAAGCATTCTATTTAGTCCTATAGGATTAGAAGTTGTCTTTTCTTTGTTCCTTAGAAATGCTCTTGATTTACTATGCAGAAAGCTGTGTTCATCATTCTGCATTTGATGATTGCTACAATGACAGATTTTAGGTGCCTCCCCTTATTCAAAGATACTTCCCAGAATACAGCACAGCACTTGTCTAATCTTCTTTTATGTTGTTAAATAAAGAAAAAAAATATTAGTTCACAACCATAGGCATTATCCGAAAGGAAAAGACAAATTCTTACATTGCTTAGGAAGTTATCTGAAGGGGCTGTAACCTAGTTAGCAATATACCTTAAACATTAAATCCATGGCAGAAACACTTTTCAAAGCAACAGCAGCATTTAAGCTTTTTCAAGCCCCTGGTAGTTGTGTTTCTTCATCATCATCACAGCTATTCTTGGTTAAAAAGTTTTGCTTTCTTGACACTTGTCAGCAACATTTGGGCATTGGTGTTTGTTGAATGAATGAATACAGAAAGGTCAATTTCCTAACAAGTTACGGAAAAATCTGAGAGTGACCTTCTTGAGCCCAGAGTGTCTGTACACGTTCCTGCTGAAGTGGCTGTAGGGTAGCTGAGTGAGCGACTCTCCACTTCAGCATTGCCCATCCCGCTGGATGCAGAGCTTGCTGTTACAGTGCCTAGGCAACCCGGCTGCTTGGATGCTGGTTTCCAGGCAGTGCTTTAAGCAGGTCTCCATAGGTTATAGAAAAAATTCTTTGTAATCACATTCTATTTAGCATTTTTAGTTTTATTCCTTTAATGTACACATAAATAAACATATGCGTATCATGCATGCACATGCATTCACACACACAGTGGTTGGTCACCTGCCAACCTACTTTTTTTCCTATTCTCTGTGCTTACTTGAAACTGTTTAGTCCCTTTCATTCCCATGGATGATCGAAACAGGAAGACCGTATGTGAGAGTTAGAATATTTTTTTTTTCTCTCTCTCTCTTCCAGCCCATCTGGTCCCAAATAATATGAGGCAAAGCTGAGATCTCTATATTTATGGAGAAAAATACTGTCTCCTCATCACAGCCCATCACTGTCACTTCACCACTAGGTGGCCACTGCCCCTCAGGGATCAGCATCCACATGGGTTGGAGTCCCTTCCCTCCTTTTTCCAAAATACAGAACTCAATGAGCTCAATAATAGAAAAAAAAAAAAAGAGTGAGAGGAGTGAGCCTAGTCCTACTGCTATGCACAGTTTTTTTTTTTTTCATTTTTAAACTATGTCTATCTGTATATATAAAATGTAAACTTTAATATTGCAACCATTAAGTGCATGGCATTAAGTACATTCACATTGTTGTGTACACGTCACTACCACCCACCTCCAGAACTTTTTCATCTTTCCCAGGTGAATCTCTCTGCCCCTTAAACACTAACTCTCCATCCCCCCTCCCTGTTTGTTTTCTTGTGTTTAATGCATAGGGAAAGCAAGGAAATGCGAGCACACCAGGCTAAAATTTCTATGGAAAATAGCAAAGCCATCAGCCAAGATAAATCTATCAAGAATAAAGCGGAACGGGAAAGGTAAGTCTGAGAGTGCTCGCTGCAGGAATGTGGCGTTGAATTGAGGACACTGTCTCGACTGTGTTTACGTGTGTACACACGCACCCATCTGAGACATAAAAACACTTGTGGCTTTTAACTAGGAATCTTGCTATTATAACTACAATGAAGATTTGTTATTATCACTGCAGTACAATTGTCTACATTTTCTGGTTGCATACTACCACCAGTAAAATTAGTTTACATTCAGTATATGTGTGCTTCTTTACAAACAAAGTTGTATAAAATATGACATAATAAATATAATTCTTTTTTTTTTTTTTTTGCTTATTTTTTTTGAGACGGAGTCTCACTGTGTCATCAGGCTGGAGTGCAGTGGCGCAATCTTGGCTCACTGCAATCTCCGACTCCTGGATTTGAGTGATTCTCTTACCTCAGCCTCCCGAGTAGTTGGAATTACAGGCACACACTGCTACGCCTGGCTAATTTTTCTATTTTTAGTAGAGATGAGGTTTCCCTGTGTTGGCCAGGGTGGTCTTGAACTCTTGACCTCAAGTGATCCGCCCACCTCGGCCTCCCAAAGTGCTGGGATTACAGGCTTGAGCTACTGCACCCGGCCTATAATCAAAATAATTCTGAAGCATCCTTCCCAGGTTCCATCGGGTCATTCTGCAAGCCTCCCCCTTGCTCAGGTGTCAGTCTGCTCTGGATGGGCCAGCTCTGAATAGCGGCAGCAGTCAGGAGGGCAGTCTTCTTCAGTATCCTTCACTTGGGATCATCTTTAAAACCCCCACCCCATTTGTCTACTTTGTCCCTATGATAGGTGAGTTTTTTGGAAGCAGATCAAAGTAGGAATTTAGGAGCTTGTGATTCACCGAGTAAAGGACCTTCAGAGAAAAGGAGGAAGCAGGAAGGCCCTGGGCATGCCCTAAACAAGGATGTGGTTTCACCTAGAGTCCCTATAGCCGCAAGTAAAAAATTGTACCACAGGTGTGTCCCTCTTTGAAGCAAGAGTACCTGGCTTTTGTGTTTCTGTATTAGGCAGTTATTGGCTGCCTGAGATTGGGGGGAAGGTTTGTGTGACCTCCAGAGAAGGTGCCAGGTGCAAGCTCTTTAGACACAGCAGGTAAAGGGGATCTGAGGAGCCATCAGTAGTCATGTTACCCAAGGGACAGGCACTTAATTCCCAGCAATCACCTGTGCTGCCCATCATGTACCTCTGGAAACCTCTGAGGATAAAAATGCTGTCAGCTCCTTAACCAAGAAACTGGGTTAGGCCACCAGCAGTTAGGGATGGAGAAGTTCCTTCGTTTGCAGGAATAATACCTGGCTAGAAGGTGGTCTTCTGGCCAAAGTCCATGTCTCAGAGAAAAACTGTTTTATGGGCCAGGCACAGTGGCTCACACAGCACTTTGGGAGGCTGAGGCGTGGGGATCACCTGAGGTCAGGAGTTTGGGACCATCTTGACCAACATGGTAAAACCCTATCTCTACTAAAAATACAAAACATTAGCTGGGCATGGTGGCACATGCCTGTAATCCCAGCTGCTCAAGAGGCTGAGGCAGTGAGGCGGAGGCGGAACCTGGGAGGTGGAGGTTGCAGTGAGCCGAGATCGCACCACTGCCATCCAGCCAGGGTGACAGAGCAAGACTCCATCTCAAAAAAAAAAAAGAAGAAGAAGAAGAAAAAGAAAAACTGTTTTATGCCCCACCACCAAACACTGAGCAAAGTGAAGATTCACAGTTGGGGTTGAAACATGAACATGAAGTTCAGGGCCTCAGGTCACTCATCCATCTTTTAAACACAGGCCAAGATGTTAGAAGCTTTGCAGCTGCAAAGTAGAGCACCCATGTTCCAACTCCCCTGCTACCTGACCTTTTTTGGGGTGCTTACTGGATACCTGGTGTTTCTTCCTTGCTTTGAACATGGCAGGACTGTTAACTTTGCCTTGATGTTGTTAGTTTTTAGATCACATTTCAATTATTGAACAGTAATTAATGTTAAAGTGAAAGCATGATAAAATATAAAGCATCACACCAACCAGCACATATTTTGTGCTAAAATTTTGTTGGATTAAATGCTGTTTTGAAATACTGACCTGCCAATAGGATATGGAATTCCACGGTAATTTTGACCTGGAGAGGAATTTCCCTTTCAAGACATTGACCATGACATTTCTCAGTCTACATGGAGTATTCTTTCTGTCTCACAATAAGAAGGTTCTAGGGAGATGATTATAATTTTAATCAATGCTTATTTGCACAAGTATATTATGATATCTCCCTAGTTCCCATTTATTTTTTTTGAAGTGTCATTCTCGGCCAGGCATGGTGGATCACGCCTGTAATCCCAGCACTTTGGGAGGCCAAGGCAGGCATATTACCTAAGATCAGGAGTTTGAGACCAACTTGACCAACATCATGAAACCCCATCTCTACTAAAAATACAAAATTAGCCAAGCATGGTGGCACATGCCTGTAATCCCAGCTACTCGGGAAGCTGAGGCAGGAGAATCGCTTGAACCCAGGACGGAGGTTGCAATGAACCAAGATTGCACCACTGTACTCCAGCCTGGGCAACAAGAGTGAAACTCTGTCTCAAAAAAAAAAAAAGTGTCATTCTCTGGATGTTATTCTCAGATAAGCAACTTTGTTTAAGGTTGCTTAAACAAAGTACATGGAAATGATATCTTCTTTAGCTTGAAAACATCAAATATTTCAGCCATGATAAAACCTCATTAATTTGAACTGTTGTAGGCTGTCGAAAATGAAATATAGAATTAACCGTGACAAATGTGCCAATTAATAGCTTTTTACCATCTTTTTCAAATACATTACAAAGTGGACTTTAGCTTGATTGAGGTTAAATTATCTTCAATTTGGAGTTACTGCTAACTTAGTTAGCAAGGTTCTTAAAATTTATCTTATTTTGAAAAATGTTTATTCTAACTTTGTATTTTTATTTGTGCAACTGTATGGGGGTACATGAGAAAAATTATTACATGTATACAATGCCCAGTGATCAAGTCAGGGCATTCAGGGTGTCCGTTACCCAACTACGGTACATTTTCGGTTAAGTATTTTCATCCTACTCTGCTCTCTTTTGTAAGTTTGCATCAGGTGGTAGGTGGTTCCAAAATATCTACAAATTGGCTTTTTAAAAAATAGTAATGTATGTATACCAAATGATAGTTATCTTCTAAACCCACACTATGTATGTTTGTATCCACTTTATCAAACTAAGAAGAAATAAAATTTAAAAATTTGTCATGGCATTAAGAAAGATATATAGAAACTGAAAATAATACTACTTCCATTTTGGGTCAAAGAAGAAATTTTAACAGAAATTGCACAATGTTACAACTGAATGACAATGCAAACACTATCAATGTTTAGAGGGTAGCTAATGTGATATTTGGAGTGAAAAGTATAGCCTCGCTGCATGTATTTTATTTTAGAGATGTGAAAATTAATGAGCTAAACACTCAAAGAGTATATGAAGTTAGAAAAACAGAATGAACCCAAAGATCTCTAATGGAAAAAAATAATAAATTTAAAAAGCAAAATATACTGAAATAGAAAACAAAATGCAGTAGAGAACATTCAGAAAAACAAAAGTTTATTTGAAAAGAATAATAAATCAGTTAGCTTCCATCAAGACTAAAGAAGAAAGAGAAAGCATGAATTAGTGATGTTAAGAGTGAAAAGGGGAAATAACAGAGAAAAACACTGAAAAACTAAGTCTACTGTAAAAAAAAAAACTACCAATAAATTTGAAAACTTAAGTGGAGTGGAGAATTGCTTTGAGAAATACAAATATCTAAAATTGACTGAAAATGGAGAAAACCTGAACAGACTCAATTATTACTGAAGTTCCAGAAGTTATAGGTCTTTTTACTCATGAAAAATACTCTACTTTGCCAGTAGTCAAGGAAATGCAAGTTAAAACAATAGAACAATGCCATTCCACAGGAGCATTCAACTGACAAAAAAAAGTCTGATAGTACTAAGAGTGGGCAAAGATACAGGGAAAGAGTAACACCTAGACACTGCAGTTGGAAATACAGTTGGGAAAACTAGATTGGAGGGAGGAGAAGTCTGTTCATACCCTGCCAACTGGCAAGTCTAAGTATATACTTGAGCAGCCTTTGCCTGTGTGCACAAGATGATATGCACCACACTTTATCCACTCATCCATTTATTCAACAGACACTTACTGTGTCAGATATTACAGGGCCCACGCACCTGATCATTGTAGCGCTGTTTGAAAATAACCTACTTTTTCTTAATGGCAATGAGGAAATAGTGTAGTCTGTTCATAAATGGAAAAATCAATATGAAAAATGAAAATAATGACATGGTTTGGAACATAGATTTTTCTCTAAAACATAAGACGAAGTGGCAAGCTATGGGAAGAAACCCAGACTGTGTTACTCTTTGGATACATTTAGGAAACACACAAAACAACACCAGCAACATCAGTGTCACCTGGAAGCTTATTAGAAATGCAGACGTTCCACCCCAGGCCCACTGAATCAGTCTCCAGCGGCAGGGCACAACAGTCTGGTTTTGATCATCTCTCCAGGTGATTGGTATGCACAGGAAAGTTTGAGAAGTTCTTATATCACACATGGGCACATCTATATGTGTTTTAAAATATTAAAATGTGGGTGAGAAGATCCACACCAAATTCACAGTGGTGGTTACCTCTGGTGAGAGAGGAAGAAGGAAAACTGAATCGGGAAGAATACAAATGGAGTTTTAATTACATCTGTAACTGTTTACTCCCTTTAAAAATATGAGATAAACTTGGCAGAACATTAATATTGGTTAATCTGAGGGATACACAGATTTTTAAATATTCTTCTCTTTACATTATAAGTTTGAAAATACTGCAATGAAAATTAGAAAAATGAAGCAGTAATTCCATCCAGAGAATTTGATGGAATATAGCTCTTTCTTATTTGATATAATATTAATTTTATTCAATGTTATGCCAACCATTATTTGTGCCCATTACTTTTAGGCGAGTCAGGGAGTTAAACAGCAGCAACACTAAAAAGTTTCTGGAAGAAAGAAAGAGAGTAAGTATTTTACTATATTTTTGGCATTCTTCCTTTAAAAAACTATAAACAATAACTCATGCTTAGCCACCAGACTGCTAGCTACTTTGCTTAATTTGATTTTTCTGTACCTTAAACATTCCAGCTTCTCTGCTCCTGAAAGCTAAAATAATCTCTCACTAAAATCTTTAAGGTAATGATTTGGCATCATTTTAGACAGAAAATGAAGCCAAGTTTAGTCATGTGTAAGTCCTCTATTCTTTTCTAAGATTTTAGCAGGAAAGAACTTCCCAGAAAGAATTACAAGTTTAAACTCTCCAAATTTTGAGATTTTTTTTCTTTTTTAAAAATTATTCTCTCTTTCACTTAAGTTTATGAACTTACAAGTCATTCTTGTCCCTGTTTTGAGATTCAACCCAAAGTTTATCAGAATTTTTTTTTTTTTTTTTTTTTTTTGCAGCTCGCAATGAAGCAGTCCAAAGAGATGGATCAGTTGAAAAAAGTCCAGCTTGAACATCTAGAATTCCTAGAGAAACAGAATGAGCAGGTATTTTACCTAAAATGCATAAAAACACATAGACATCTAGCCAGCTTTGGAATATACATGCCATGGCCCACAGTGACCCTTCTGGAAAAGCCAGTGGCTCGCATATTGTAATGGAAAAGTGGATAGAAGAATTTCTTGCCCATTTCTATATTTTCTTTATTATATCCAAAAAGAAAAGAAAGTACCTGTTTTTGGAGCAGGAGCAGAATGTGGCTGTGCCAAAAAAAAAAAAAAAAGAATACTTGGATAAATTCTGGAAATTCTAAGAATGAAATCACTAAAAGTGAAAGGATGAAAAACAGAACTTACAAAGTATTTCTCCATTTTCATTAAGAGTTTATAATTTGCAAACTGCAGGCAAGGGATTTTATGTTTAAAAGCAAATGAGAGAAACCACCTATTTTCAATCTCAATCTAAAAATAAAGTTTAAACATCTGCCTGGGGCTTACAAGTGGTATCTAAAGTCATGAGCCCCCATCACGCTACAAACCACTGAGCATGAGTGGATACCATAGTCTTGGTACTTTTTCCCAGCAAGACAAGACACTAAATAAAGAAATATACACAAATAAAAAGTTATCCAAATGCCAACTGTTTAGTTAGGCCATTGGCATATATCAGCACCAAGATAAATGTATTTTTATCTGGTGCATAGTACAGGTCGGCATCATTCCAAACGGGCTACAGCCCATCAGCCTTCCAGAGTGACCTTTGACTTGATGGAAATCTCTCTAGTTCCTATGGCAACATGACCCTCATTTATTGCTTAAATTTCAGACTCTCAGCTCAAATTTTCTTCGTTAGGTGTAGTTGGTGTGGAAGTTATTATTCCTAGGAAATTCAATTTAGAAACAGAGGTTTTGATGAAACATGTACTTGTGCCACATTGTTCCTTCCTGTTTTCTCCCATCTATAAAACAGTCCTATTTAAGGTATGTTTTTTTCCAGAATAAATGGCTCCCACTGAAGAATACTTAAGTAGGAATTATACTAAAAAGTACCATTGAGAAAGCTAAAAATAAAAAACACTATAAAATTGTTTTTTGTTTTTTGTTTTTTGTATGGCAATTGGGTAAAAGATAAATCTGACTTCTAATTTCAGATTCTTTACTTTTTGGTGGACAGAAATTTTATTCATCAACATACTTCCTAGTTATGTTTCCCATTTTCCTTTCAGCTAAATGCTTCTATTCATGAGCAAGTCCACTCCAAAGGGACAATACATGGTTATTGTCCCATAGGTCCAATTCATTTGGCCAACTCATAAACACATCACATTCTGGTATAAGTTACCTAGCTTGTGGTTTTGCTCTTAAAGCACTTCTCAGAAAGTGCTCCTGGGGGAAAGGTGGGAATATGAATAAGGATAAGGCCACCATCTCCAAAGCTTTAGAAGCCACCTTAGTGATTCAGCAATGAGTAGGGATAAGGATGCCTTGGAGAAGGTTTTTAAAAATTCTCCCTAGAAGACGGGCACAGTGAAAGGTAAGGCACAGTCATGTGTTAGTTAACTAAATTAAGAAACTACTTGGAAATTAATTGTGTTGCTTAGCAACAAGTTTGACTAAAGAATGTAAATGTGCTCAGAATTACTCATCACTACAATAGTGGTGTATGCCAGAGCTAGAGAATACAGTTATCTTGTGTTGCTAGTTTCGGAGCTGAAGTACATAATTTTTACAAAATCACTTTGAGTTTTATCCTAATACATGGCTAATTCCAGCCACACCAGAGTTCTTGCATTAAATTGCTAGATTAGTGATAATTATATTGATTGGATTGTCTTGGGAGGGTGCTGACTTTTTGTTCCAAAAATTCAAATAATGCCTTTTAAGGTCTACCACCCACGATTGATGCTTTGAGTCACAAAAGCTTGGGAAAGCATAGAACATGAAAAGGCTTGAGACCTGGTAAAGTTTAATGAGATTCAAGGAAAAGACATTCAAGATATCATATTGATGCTTCTGGCAAGCAAAGAATTTGGACTTGAAATTTTGTGTTAAGCTTTGCTTTACAAATATGTCCTGTTCAATTGCAGATTCAATCCCAGATCTTTCTAGTATACATTTTTTGGCATTTAAAGGTGAGAAAGCTCTCAATTCACAGTTTTTCTGTGCAATACAACACTGTCATGGGCACAGTGCAAAAGATACAGTGACTTCATTTCTTCCCTCATAAAAAGGCAAGGTCTGGAACTGTATAGCATAGCTCCCTTCATAACCAGGTAAACATCTCATCAGCAAGAACAGTTCTCTGTCTCCAGACAATTCAAACTTCTACAACCATCTTCTAAATAATTGTTATATCCCAAGACTTTTTTTCTAAGCCAGAGATAAATTTAAACATTCTCCCATACTATTTCCCTCAAAGGTTTCTTTCTGTTTTCCTGTGACCCTACTCCTAATCAGTGTCCCAGATCTCCCCTTCCAAAGCAAGGCATGGAGTGGATTCAGTCCATTAGCTAAGCCAGTGCTGAGGGCACTGGCAGAAACAAACCAAGCATCAGTATGTTTTGGTCCTGATTCTGGATCCTCACCTCCTAAGTTATTTGTAAGCCACTTTATTGCCTTGCCTACTTGGTCAGCCAGTTATTCACTTAAGACTCTGAAGGTTGGGGATGTTTTTCCTACTTGAGTTTTTTCATAGACCTCCCAGCTACACAGTATATCTCATCCGTCTTGACATGTACCATTTCAAACATTAACAACTCCATTACTGTCACACGCTCGAGTCTCAAAAACTGATTTTTGTCATCAATCCTATCATTTAATAAAGACAGGTAAAAGGTTTTGCTTAAAGGTCAGGTTTTCCACTTACTGCCACAGAAGAGAGGCACAGTCTGGGGATGACAGGCATTGGTTGTTTGTTTTGTTTCTTTTTTTTTCTGTTGAGATCAGATAGGGGAAAGTTTGTCACTGAGGGGTGTGTACATGTTTTATCCTTAACTTTTTGCTTTTCTGTATATGGTTTTGCATTCATTTCTCAAATTCACTTCAGTATTCATTTATTTTATTTGTTTTGTATGTATGACTCAATTTTGACATTACTATTTTTGTACAAACAGCTTTTGAAATCCTGTCATGCAGTGTCCCAAACGCAAGGTAGGACTGAAACTCTGATAAGCAAGACATTGCTTTCCTTCTCAACTACGTCCCTATTCTCTGTGCAGTCTCCATTTATGAGTCACATCTGGTCATAACATATATCTAAAGGGTTTGGGCTTAAAAGATTGACTATTCCATGCTTGGATTTCTAATGTCATATTCATACCAAAATGTCCAAGTCTTCAGAGAATTATTTCTGAGGGTACTTGAGCCTGTATTTTCTATTGCAGATCTGGGAAACAGATCATGGTAATAAATATATAACCAGAGCAGTGATTTGCAGTTGTCCTTTGGACCGACCACAGCTAAGACAGGGTCACAAAGTCAGATCATTCACAAATGTTAATATGACTCTAGTTAATTTTCGAAGCACCTGCTAACCTGCTAAAAGTTTGTTGGTGTTTTTTAATGACAGAGCTGTTTGAAACTCTGCGTGTAGAAACATTACATGATGACTCTTGTCATGCTCTCTGCTAAGTCGCATCTGTCAAAGACCCTAATCACCTCTCATAAGTAAGGTGACCATATAATTTATTGTCCACACCAGGATAGTTTTGAGAGTGAAAGGCAGCTCTGTTCATAATAGCTAGGACTACAGGCATTAACTGGAATTGCCTCAGGTAAATGAGAATGAATGGTCACCCAACTCATGCAAGAACTTAGCTGTTGGAATAGTCTTGTAATGTACTCTTTTTCTTCCTTCTATGCCATGGTCAATACTTTCTTCAGATGCTAAAGGGGGAGAAGCACAGAGAATCATTTCTTACTATTTACTGAACACGGAAGTATTTAATTTCCAGTGCTGATAATGTTTCACTGTCATCCCTTATGAATACTGTTTGTGTCATAGTTTCATGTTTGTATATTTTTCTCCATTTCTTCATTTCTCTATTAGAGTATTACTATACTTCAGGCATATAAAATATCTGGGTAGAGGGAACCACCCATCCCAAATTTACACAGAAAGATTTAATTCTTTGGTGTTATTGTATCCATCCTCACCAAAATGAAACTTAACAACAAAATAGAGAAGTAAGAAGAAGAAGAAAATCACGGTATAGCCTGTGGGTTAAATTAATTTTGTCACAAGAATTCATTTGGAAGATGCTTCTCCTATGATCTACAGAGTTGACCAGACCCCCTCCCAATGACCGTCCATTTAGTTGGAATACCTAAGCAGACATGAATAGTAACATCAGAGTGCTTCAGAATCTTCCTCTGATTTGTATCTTCATAAGTCCATGTTTTTATTTTCAAATGTCCTTTATTTCAAAGCAGCATGTCAGTAAAAAAGGAAATGGGCAATCCTCATTCCTCAAAAGATACATGCATTGGGTTGGGCAAAAGCATCCAGGCCACCAGTTGGATAATAAGAGTTGAAATGTACTATTTGATTTTTTCCTGTGTTGCCAAGCAAATATTTGTCACCAGATGCTACCACCATCAGACCCACTTTCGTCTTTTCACATTAGCTGGTTGTCTTAGTGACAACTATGAGATTGAATTCACCATTTCTTACTTCCTGGTAGTCCATAAAAGTTACCCTAGAGAAGTAAGAGCCCACAGAGATAGAGTTTGCACAATAGGATTCCTGAAAGCCTGCATGTTCCTGTGACATTCCATTTACAGAAGACTCCAGCCAATCCAATGTAATATGCTCTCACCTGCACTTCTCTATCAATTAGTTTCTTAGGGAATTACTTTTAACTAAATTTCAGGCTATTTAGGAAATAAGTTATATATGAGCAATACTTACTGTAAATGTGATAGCATTATAATTTTACAGATTTAATTGATGTGGCATAGTCTAAAAATAAAGAGAGTGGTTCAGCCTCTTTTCAAGTGGTTCTGCTGGCACTGTGTAAACCAGTCCTTCTCAAAATTTAATGTGCATAAAAATTTCCTGGAGATCTTGTTAAAATGAAGATTTTAGCTGATTCAATAGGTCTGGGTAGACTCCAAGATTCTACGTTTCTAAGAAAGTCCCAGGCAATGCTGATGCTGCTTGTGCATGGACCATACTTTGAGTAGCAAGGATGTGGTGACAAGATCATATTTATGGGAGAAGAGAGGCCAGGGTTGCTAAGTTCCTTCAGATAAGGATTTCAACACACGTAAGGCCGTGTTTCTGATGTTATAGGCGAAGGAGATGCAGCAGATGGTGAAATTGGAAGCCGAGATGGACCGCAGACCAGCAACAGTAGTATGAAACTCCAAAATGCAAACTGAAGCAGCAAACCCACAAAGCATCAAAAGATTCACTCACAAACTTCTGAACACAAACTCCATGGATGAAAGCTGTTTTGTTTTGTTTCCTTTATGTGTAAACAAGATGATATCTGAAACCACAGAGACTTGGAATGTCTGACTGACTTCTGTTTAACAGCTTGAGTATTGCATTTCCTTGGCCAAACAAAAGTAGCTACAAATCCACTCGGCTTTACTATTCCAGTAAGGCCGAGTTTAACCATTGATAATAGAACTTAAACATGTGTGCTGTAAAATACCATCACAAGTAAAAGAGCTTGGTGTTAACAACTTTGCTTTGTGATGCCTTAGGACATGTTTGAGCTGCAACAAAAAACAATAACAAAAATCAGTGCATTAGCAATTTCATATCAAGTGCATGCACTAGGAAAAGAAAACTCTGTCTGCAAATTTATTAGCAGAAGTGGTGGTCTGCTAGACAAATAATTTTGCAAAATTTTTCTATATCTGAGTTACCTCATCAGTAAGTGCCATGTCTCTATCATGCCATAAGAGGCTATTTTCCTGTAAAAGTTATGGAAATTACTAGAACAATAGAAAAATAGAGCAGTGTATGTGTGCCAAAGCTCATCATTACTCAAAGAAGAACTCTGTTAGGCACATTTAAGAAAGTTTACATCTGACATTGCTTTATAGGAATTGCTTCTGCAAATTCCAGATACTGCAATTCACACCATAAAGATTGTGAAGTGGTTATTGACAAACGTTTGTAAATGTGACCATGTATAAAGTATTTATACTCTTAAATTTACACCGTTAGAGAGCAAAATCATCTAAGTGTTGCCACATGACAAGATTAGTAAACAGGAATACTAGAACTATGTTTGCATGATACACAAGCACCAATAATGTCTAATCCATACAGACACAGTTAACCTAATGCCAAATAAATACTGGTTAAATAAATGTATGGCACAGAATATAATTTGACTATCAAGACCTTAGCATAATGAAAAAGTCTATATATATGTGTATATGAATTATGTGGGCATTCTTGATACTTCAAGTTCTAGTTTGAAAAAAATACATAACTAATTTAATTTTACACAAAAATATTTATGCAGATTTTCAGAATTTCATATCAGGAGATGACCTTTTTATGTCTGTTAAATATCAAAACAATTTGCTACAGTGTTAATCTGCATGGTCTTTAAGCCTGCTGTAGTTGAGTTGCAGACAGTGCATGAAAAAGTATTCCGCTGGGAATTGAGCCATGCCACCAAGCCAAGAGGAGCGCATGGAAACCCGGTAGTCTAGAACTAATCAGATTACTGATTTTAGGGCACAGCACCAAATGAATTGTTGTATACGCTTGTACAAATTGATTCTGTGTGTTCCTCTGAACAAAGTGGAGAAAATGATGATACCATCGATGCTGAAATTAAACTTCCAACTTCTCTAATAAAATATTAAAACACACATAACACTCGTCAGAGTATTTACTCCCAAGACATATTCTAGCAAATGTTTTGCCTTTTTCATATACATGATCTCATCATTTTCAAAGGGTACTTATTAATACCCCCAACATGTTTTTCACTCAAATGATGAAAAACATGTAGAATCTAGTTGACTTCAGATGTAATATACTTGTTTTTCTCCTATTTATGATTTGAACTGGATTCTGTAAAATTTCTCTGGTTCTTAGTTTTCTTATCTGTAAAACAGTGGAGTTAGACTACATATCTTTTGGCACTAATATCTCATAAAAAATTATGGTTAATAAAATATGACCATATTTGGATTGCCAATTTTTAAAAATTTGGTATGGCTTCTCATCACCAACTCAAATCAAATCCAAGAGCTCAGCTATGCTCACCATTCAAGTGATGACTGAATTCATCACTTGCCTCCTTGTGTTTCTTCTTTGGAGAGGTACTACTAGTTTTTCCATTTTTCTTATTTCTTCTCTGGCATTTCATCTTCCTAGATCACCATAAGTATTTGTATTTTCCAGCATTATACATTGAACCAGTTTTTTTTTTCTTTAATCCAGATTAATTTTAATATTTGAGACATCTTACATTAATCCATTGTGGTAGGATTAAAATGTACACACAACTCAAAGGTGCAACAAAAAGATGTGTTACCTGTTATCATAAGGTCATATTGCACTCAAACCCTGCATTCTCCCTTATTATGAAGAAAAATTAATTGCCAATTAGAGTAACTCAGTCTCTTCCAGTTTGGAAAAAAAAAAAGTTTTCAAAAAAAAAAACCAGCTCCTGGATTTATTTATTTTTTGAAGGGTTTTTTGTGTCTCTATCTCCTTCAGTT
>CAUYQU010094783.1:0-106440 GCA_963574635.1 Cheracebus regulus | reverse complement strand
GTGTGGCTCCTTTGCCAGGATTCTCCCAGTTTGTCGGCATCAAAAATTCATCTGCAATTGTGGCATCCACTCAGTCTCTGCGCTTTCACTGGGAGCTACAATCCTGAGCTGCTGCTACGTGGCCATCTTGGATCTCTCTCCCGGGTCTCATTTTTTAAATTGGATTATTTTTCTGTGTCTTGACTTACTTCAGATCCTTATAGATTTTGGCTATTAGAAGTTGGTCAGATGCATAGTGTGGGAACACTTTTTACCATCATGTAGGCTGAGTGTTTACTGTGTTCCATGTGAAGAATGTGATTTTCTAGGTTTTCTTGTAGGATTTTTGTAGTTTGAGGTCTTCCATGAAAATCTTCTATTCATCTTAAATTAATTTTTGTTTAGTGACAGGGAGGTCTTCAGTGTTATTTGAGGTGTTTTAGGTGACCAGTGATGTGGAGAACCCATTCTTTTACCTGTTTATCAGTTTCATATGTCATTACCCAAAGTTATTTGCCCAATTTTGGTTGGGTTATTTGTGTGTGTATGTGTGTGTGTGTGTGTGTGTATGTGTGTGTGTGTGTGTCTCTGTGTGTGTGTGTGTGTTCTTAGTAATCTTTGTTTCTGATAAATATTCAATATGAACCTCCCTCAGATATGTGATTACTTTTCTCCCAGTTTCTAGGAGGCTGCTGTTTTGCTTCACGTTACGGAAATTCCTGTGAAGAAGTTCTTCAGTTTTTTTGTGTTCTGACACATTCATTTTTCCTTCTGTTGGTGGTGATTTTTTGTCCAATCAAGAGAAAATTACTGTGGCAGTATTTTTCTTCTATGTTTCCTTAATCATCTTTTCTATTTGCACCTGTGAGCATAGGTTCATGTTTCCCAAAAATAATGCTTACTCTGTTTTCTCATGGAAGTTTTATACTTACAAGTGTCCTGTTTGGATTGAAATAATTTTAAATGGGATTTTTGTGTAGCGTGAAACACAAAGGTTTTATTTTATTCTTTTGTATATGGATTTCTAATTTTCTTAAAATCATTTAGTGAATGGCCTAGCCATCTCCCATTTTGTGTGTGGGGGCTCTTTTAAGAAATGTGTTGACTATGTATACATTCAAGTTCATTCCTTGGCTGACTAATTGTGTCCATCATTCTATTTTTATGACTCTTCCATATTGTTTAGGTAACTGTAGCTTTTCATATAGTTTCACATTGGGAAGAGTGAGCTCTCCAGCTGCATTTATATTTCTGGGAACTACTTTGGATCTTCAGGGTCTTTCATGGCTCTGTGTGTATTTAGTATTGCTTATGTGTAGTTTTAAAATTTGTTTTATAATACCTGTCCAAAATCAGGGGCACAGTGGGATCTTTTCCTACTTCTATACATTGAGGAATGATGACATCAGGGTGTTTCTTCTGTCTATTCCTGTGTCTAGTTTTTATTTCTATGTGTTGTGAACATTCACTGTCCTTATTTCTAGTGATATTGAAAAAGAGGCTGCCATATTGTTACCCCAGTCACCCTGCTGTGGAGGGCATCAGCAGAATTCCTTTCTCCCCTGAAACTGCAGCTCTGCACCCATTACCAATGACCACCCATTCCCTCTCCTTCCCACTGCCTCTAACCACTAATAAATACTTTGACCTTCAATTAGATACTTTCTTTTAGCTTCTACATGGCTTATATGTTACAGCATTTGTCTTTCTCTGCCTAACTGACTCCATTTAACTTAATATCTTCCTGGATCATCCAGTTTGCTTCAAATGACATCATGCCATGAATTTTTAGGGAAAGGCATGTTTCACTGTGTCTGTGTCCCAAAGTTCCTTCATGGCTCTATCAGTTTATGGACAGGTTAGGTTGATTTGTTGCCTTGGCTGTTGTGAGGAGTGCTTCACTAAACCTGGGAAGGAAATATTTCTTCAATATACCAATTTCATTTTCATAAGCATATACTCACTATTGGAATTTCTTGATGAAATGGTAGTTTCTTTTTTGGTTACATTTATTCTAATTAGACCAAGTTGGTATCTGAGTATGATTTTTATTTATAGTTCTGAAATGACTAATGATGTTGAGAACCAAATTTTTTACCCTGTTAGTGGATTACATATCTTCTTTTCAGAAATGTCTATTCGGGGTCTTTGCCCACTTTTGGCTGGGGTACTTGATTTTTTGTTTAGCTCCTTAGTAGTGTTGGTTTCTGCTGCATGACAGATAACGCCTTTCAGTCACAGGATTCCTCATCATATCCGTGCTGTCAGAAGAATGTCTTCTCATTGTTGGTTGGTGCATTGTTTCTGTTACTCTGCAGTATTTCTTCAGGTTTTTGTATGTGTGTGTGTGTTTACTTCTTTTGTTTGTTTGTTTGCAGTGATTTTTTTGTTAGGTAAGATTCAGGAAAAAAATAAGAATTTTCAAATCATGTTAGGAAGTGAGCATTTTCCTTCTATTTTGTTTTCTTCTAATTCTTGTTTGCTTTTACATCCTGTGAACATAGATTCAGGTTTGCCTAACTTAAGTTCACTCTGTGTCTTCCTTTAGGAGTTTGATACTTTCAGGACTTGTGTTTAGGTCTTTTATTTCTTTTGAGGTAATTTTTGTGTATTTTGCAACAGTAATGTCCTACCTCATTCATTCTTATGTGTATTTCCAGTTTATTCAGAATTACTAATTGGACTGGCCATTTCTGAACTTTTTATCTTTTAGGCACTCTTTTGAAAAATGTGTTGATTACATATTCATTTATGTTTAGTTTTTGGCTGCCTATTTATGTCCATAGGTGGGTGCGTATTTCCATTTTTATGCCACTACCAGGTTGTTTAAATAAGGATAGCTCCTAACGTTAATTTGATATCAGGGAATGTGAGGCCTGCAATGGAGTTTGTATTTTCTAGGATTTCTTTGCATATTCAGAGTCTTTTGTGGATTCAGACGTATTATAGCATGAGAGTGGTTAGCCTGAAAGTGCTAGATAAAATGGTAGTTGTATTTTTAATTTTGGGGGGAATATCCAACTGGTTTCTATAGCGTGTGTAATAACTTATGTTCCTGTCAACTGTAGATGAAAGTCCCCCACTCTGGAAATCCACAGCAGTGTTTGTCTTTTTTATGTATTAAATTTCTTGTAATATTCATTCCACTTAGAGTGATGTGGTATTTAAGTTGTCCTGGTTTACATCCTTTTGTGATTAGTTATGTCAACCAAGTGTTTGTAAACTTGTTTTTATTTTATGCATTCTTTGCTGAAAATTTTATTCAGGTTATTTTCCTAATATTGGTTAGCAGTTAGTAGTTTCTCTTTCTTTTTGTTTTGTTTCCTTTTTTTCTAATTGCCTATTGATAGTGTTCATTGCTTATGCTTTTTGGGGGTGTTTGTTTGAGACAGAGTCTCTCTCTGTCACCCATGCTAGAGGGCAGTGGTGCAATCTCAGCTCACTGCAACCTCTGCCTCCCAGGTTCAGGTGATTCTCCTGCCTCAGTGTCTTGAGTAGCTGGGACTACAGGCATGCGCCACCACACCTGGCTACTTTTTGTAATTTTAGTAGAGACAAGGTTTCACCATGTTGGCCAGGCTGGTCTAAAACTCTTGACCTCAGGTGATCTGTCCATCTCAGCCTCCCAAGTGCTAAGATCACAGGCCTGAGCCACCACACCTGGCCAGTTGCTTATACTGTTTTGGAAAGAACCCATCATCAGCTGCATGTTTTCCCAAACTTTCTTATCATTTTTTGGATTTTTTTAAAAGAAAAAATCATATAATCTTTATTTGGTAATTTTTACATTAGAGTCTTCATAATAAACATTTATTGTTTTCTTCCTTGCCCACAAGACATAGAATTTGATATAGTTCCACATGTGTATAATTTTGTTTCCCTGTGATGGTGACTGATGTAGTAAAAGAAAATCATGAGCATACCAGTCTGTGTTAATGAGGTCTTCTTCTCCTCCTTCTGTTTTTTCCTTTGTTGTTTTGTAAACTGTGAGTGTAGATACAGGTTGACTTACATATACCCACATCCTGTGTCTTGTAGAGGCTTGATGGTTTCAAGTTTTGTGTTATATGTCTTTAATTTGGGTGCATTATTGTATATTTTGCACAATAAGGGTTCTGTTTCATTATTTTGCATAGGAATATTCAGTTTTCAGAATGATTTGTTAAGCAGACTCTCTCTTCTGCATCGTGTTCTTTTAACACATGTGCTCAGTTGGTATGAGTTAAGATTTGTCCTTTGGCTCTCTTATTGTGTCTATTGCTCTGTGTTTGTTAATGTTAATAACATATCATTGGATAACTAAAACTTTGAGAAGTCATTTAAAATAGAGTGTGAGGCACTGCACATCTTTTGTATTTTCAGTTCTGCTTTGAAACTTCAGGGTGTTTCATGATCCCACAGGAATTTTTGTAGTGTATCATGAGGCCTTTTTGAAAAAAAAAAATGCCACGTAGTATATGTGTGTAATTAGAGAATGCGAGGGACATATTGGCATGTTTACTTAGAATAATGATGCAATATCAGAATGTAACATCTCTGTTTTCTTGTATAATTATTGTTTCTTGATGGAGAGAACATTTCAAATCCTCTCTCTAGGTATTTTGAATATTGTGCTAGGATGTTGTTAGCCCTAGTCTCTCTGCTGTGTGATAGAACAACCAGAATCCATGCATTGCATCTAAATGTAATTTTATATCCATTTCCAATTCTTTCCCCAGCCTCTGGTACTGAGAAACACTTTGTGAACAGATTCCACATGCCTGAGATCATGCAATGTTTGTCTTCCTCTGCTTGACTCATTTCATTTAACCTAATACCTTCCAAGGACTCCACCCTATGTTGCTGAAAGTGATATGATGTTCTGCACCTTCATGGCTGAAGAGTAATTCCATTTTGCATAGATACTGCAGTTATTTTATCCCTTCATCTGTGGATGGACAGGTAGGTTGATTCTGTATCTTGGATATTGTTACTAGTGCTTCATTGAACATGGGAAGGAAGATATGTATTCAACATATGGCTTTCCTTTGCTTTAAATGTATACCCAGTGTTGGGATGGCTAGATGCACTGGTAGCTGTATTTTTAATTTCCTGAGGAACCTCCAAGTGTTTTTCAGAGTATAGTTTACTAATCTACTTTGGCATCAATAGTGTATGAGTTCACTTTTTTGTAAGTATATACTGCCTTCAAAAACTTGTATTGCAGTTTTTGGAAATATTCACTTTCAGTAGAGTATGACAGTATCTGAGTGAGGTTGTGATTTACACTTTGGGAATGATTAGTGATGTGAAGAAATTTTTCTATTACCTGAATTTCAGTGTAAGTCTTCTTCACAGAAATGTCTATGTGGTTCTATGCCCACCTTTAGGTTAGGTATTTATTATACACACACACACACACACACACACACACACACACATATATATATATGTATTTTTTTTTTTGAGATGGAGTTTTGCTCTTGTTGCCCAGGCTGGAGGGCAATGGCACAATCTCTGCTCACTGCAGCCTCTGCCTCACTGCAACCTCGATTGAACTGTGTTGAAGCGATTCTCCTGCCTCAGCCTCCCAGGTAGCTGGGATTACAGGTGTGTGCCACCACACCTAGATAATTTTTTATATTTAGCAGAGACAGAGATTTACTATGTTTGTCAGACTGTTCTTGAACTCCTGACCTAAAGTGATCCACCAACCTCAGCCTCTCAAAGTGCTGGGATTACAGGCATGAGCCACCGTGCCCAGCCATGTATTAATTTTTAATTTTTTTCCTTTGTAGTCATTTTAGTTTCTTGCATATGTGAGTTAAGTGTTGTATTTTTAGCGAGATAAGAAGATCAGCACCAAGACAAAAGTATGACAAATTGCACGGTCTTTATTGCCAGTGACCACGGAAGACTGACGTCTCTCTAACCCATGGCCCCAAGTTGAGGGAGAGCTGGGCTTTTATGCTAAACAACACTTTTTCAGGAGCTGGGGTTTTTCCGGGGAAGAAGTGCTGGGGATCTTTGCAAGCAGATTTTCAAGCAAGCAGGCAGTTTGCACAGAAGCCAAGGTCAGCAGTTAGAGACAGTGAAAACTCCCAATATCAGTAAGCAAGCAGTTTGTTCAGAAGCCAAGGCCAGCAGCTAGAGACAAGGGGATTTCTTCTCAGGGTCCGTGTGACCCTGAGCTGCGAGTTCTTGAATTCCATTGAAATGACGCTGGTGTCTGCACCTGGCGTTGGCCTGATTAATTGTAGTGCCTTATCACTAGCCTGTGAGCCCGCACACAGCCTGTGAGCCTGAGAAGCCATTACATTTTAGCCTGGCTGAAGCCATTTTCCTTGCCACATCACAATAAACACTGATCTATTTTGTGTCAGCCTGATATAGAAATGGAAACAAGTGTTTGAGGTCACAAAATGAAACTGAGTTTGTTAACTTGCTTCCAGACTTTATATTTCTCTTTTTTACTTTTTAATTTTTGAGGTGGAGTCTCATTCTGTCACCCAGGCTAGAGGGCAGTGATGTGATCTCAGCTCACTATAACCTCCACCTCCTGGGTTCAAGCAATTTTCCTGCCTCAGCCTCCTGAGTAGCTAGGATTATAGGTATGCACCACCATGCCCAGCTAATTTTTGTATTTTTAGTAGAGACAGGGTTTCACCATATTGGCCAGGCTGGGTCTCGAACCTCTGGCCTCAGGTGATCTGCCTGCCTCAGCCTCCCAAAGTGCTGGGATTACAGGCTTGAGCCACCATGCCTGGCCAGACTTTATATATTTCTTGAGCTCGATGAATAAAGTTCTGTCAGGTACTGTGGGATGATTTGAGAAGGAATATATTGAAATACCTGTCCTCAAAGAGGATGCCATCTAAACTGGGAAATAGCACATATATACGATCATAATTAAATATGTATATGTGATCAAAATTATAATATAAACCAGTGAATACATTCCATATAAGTGAAACAAATAATAGGAAAGCACAATTGTAGCTGAGTTGTAAGAAGGATGACATTTGTAGTCTACTCAGAGAAGGGTTGTGCCTTTCAGAGTAAAAATATCTCCCTGAAAACAAGAATTGTAAGTTTGTTTCCTTTAAACACTATTTTGGGATGTAAATGATAACAATATCAGCTGCAGTCTCTCTGAATGAAAAGAGGCTTGTATATGAAGCATATAAGAGCAATAGCATGATGGCAAAAATAATTATCCTGACTGACGTGTCATGAAGTCCGCACTTGATCAGAAGCATAAATGTCAACATAATTTTTATGTTAAACAGGCACAACTCAGGGAGTGTAATCCAAAAATGACTTTATATTAGTTTCCTTTGTCCCTTTAAATTTGTCTCTGGGATAACTCTTTCTCTGTCCTTGGCAGGTCTCATGGCATTATCTTGATAATAATAGTAATAAATACTACAGAATGTCTTACAGTGAAGTTAAATCACTAAACACAGACTCAGTTCAGTAATTAGCATGATCAATACCAGGTAATATTCAAAACTCAAAATTTCTTTACAATTTAGATTCCTTCCTCTGTAGCAGATGGGAAGTCTTCTGGAAGGGCAAAAGAGCTGGTATCTCTTCTCTTACCCCATCTAACACTTTTATGCTGGTTTCTCTTCTTTTACCCCATTTAACACTTTTCACCAGCTTGTTCACCATAGTAATTTCTGAATGCTCAGAGCTGGTGTTTGGGGAGAGAAGAGATTAAAGAGGTCAGAAAATGTCTTACTGCATTAGTGTTGGCATGAATTGATGTTGGTGCTTTCTGAACACTGAAGATGTTTTGAGCAATGATTTTCTGTGTCTGTCTCTCTTCCAGGCATTTTTATGACTTCTTTGGATAATTTCCCTTTTCTGAGAATTTTTTCCTGGAAGTTTATTTGGAAAGGTCAAATGCATCTCCATTTTGGCTTGATAACATACTACCTTCTCTGCTTCTAGGAATCCAGCCATGTCTCTAGCTTCTCCAGGTTTTTCTTTCTTTCTTTTTTTATTCTAGGTAGTCTTCTTGGATAGTTTTTGGGGGAAACCATGTGAATCCTTTTTCAGACAAGGCTTCTATAGCCCTAGAGCATCACTCACACATCTGTGTGTCGGAAGTGATTAAGAACTATATGTTGAAGACTTCTGTCTTAGTCCATTCATGATGACAAAATATCTTAGACTGGGTAATTTATAGAGTAGAAATTTATTGCTCATGGTTCTGGAGGCTATGAAGTTTAAGATCAAAGCATCAGTGAATTCAGTGTCTGGTGAGGGTTCACTTTCTTCAAAGATAGTAACTTCTTGTGCCTTCTCACATGGCAAAGGGGTGAACAAGTTTTCTCATACTTCTTACATAATGACACTAATTCCTCCCAATGACCTCATCTTCAAATACCTTTCAGCCTTCCAACACCTTCCAGCCTTCCAACACCACTGCACTGAAGATTAAGTTTCAACCTAAGAATTTTGGAGGTTGGGATGGTGAGGACACACTTAGACCAAAGCAACCTCTGCTGGAAAATTTTCATTTGATTTAATCCTTCTTGTAGAGGGATTATGTTTGAGCCATAGCTGATATTTAACATCATGACATCTTTTTGTATTGGTATAGTAAGCTAAGAGATAAGCTGTATAACTTTGATCAAGTTAGTTAACTTTGAAACTCCAGCCTTCTACGCTTTTTGTTTGGAAGATTGATGATGATATTCATGTATAGCACTAGAACATGGCCCGTTTCATAGTAAGTGATCAATACATGTGAACTATTATTATTTATTATTTGTGGAAACATTATATTTGAGATGAAGAACAGTATGCATTTTTATGTACACCCTCTGAAGATGTGTCATTCTTGTGATGGTTACTATACTCTGAGATTTTAAAATAAAATAACATGTCTGGTGACCTGAGTATTTGCTGAAATGTTTGTTTTCTCCTTTCCAAGATTTGAATGTCTTCAGTGCTTTATTCAGTCACTTAGTATACATTTTCCTCTTTCTTTTCTAACTGCTCACTTTATCTGAGGGATAAAAGGAAGGGAGTTTATTAAAATGCTCTGATGTATATGTCCTTTCCTAACATTGCTTTTTACAGGAAAAATATCTTTTAGTGATAGAAACAGAGTGGTGTGAATAGAGCAACAGTAAATCTGTCCCAAAGCCACTTTCCAACTGTAAATCATCATTACAGGGGATTGGCTTTCTGCTCATGGTGACACTTTACCCAGTGAAGTGACCAGAAGGATTGGAAGCGATTTCTACAGTATCAGTCTCTGGCATGATTCATTTCTGCTTTCATCTTAGCAAGTGGACACTTAGTTTCTGATACTGAGGATCAAAAGATGGCAGCCTCACTACAATGAAATCTCCAGATATTGCTATAACCCCCACATTTGTCAGGTTCCATTAGGTAAAATATATTTTGAAGCAATTATTTGGTTTTCATCAATATAGCCTTAAATGAAATCTGTTTTGCATTCTTAGGTTACAGGCCTGATAGCCATAAAACAACAACAACAACAACAACAACAACAACAAAAACACCTAATTCTTTAAATTACTAAGAATTCACAAAAAAATTTAAGTAACTTATACAATTTTGTTTTTTATAGTGAGAGGAATTATTTTAAAATTGGTATAAAATAATGGTTGAACATCAACAATTTTTTATTTTAAACTTTTTATTATAAAATGAAATACAGATCTGGGAAACCAAAGCAAATAAATGTACAGCTAAACGACTTAATTTAGGTGAACACCTCTTCACTACCACTCAGGTCAATAATTAAAATTTTTCAGCCTTTCTCCCTGTATGTGCCTTATCCTTATTTCACCTCATACTTCTTCCAGAAGTAACCACTATCCTGACTTTCACAGCAATTACTACCTTGAATTTTTACATACTCTTATCATTTAAGTGTGTGTTCCAAGAGGGTATAGTTTAGTCTTTTCCAGTTTTGCATTTGATGACTTAAAATTTTCTGTTAATCTACAGTTTACACTCTCTCGCTTTCTTTTCCTTATCATTTTTTTTTCTGAAGAACACAAACCTTTTCTCTGCAGAGTTTCAAAGCCTGAATGTTACTGATTATAAACTCTAGATGATTCAACCTGTTCTCTATATTTTCTAAAATTTGGCAGCTGAATCCAGGGGATTTATCAGAATCAGGTACAAACCCTCTGACAAGATTTTAGGTGTCTTTTTATAGGAAGCAAAATGTCTGGATGTTTCTTTTTCTGTGATTTGAATAGCTGTTAATGTTCAATGCCTAGATTCATTTTGTGGGGTTGCAAAATTTGATTATATTCAAATTCTAACATTTCTTTTTCATTATTAGCTAAAATACTTCTAAAAGGAGATGATTTCTCTCATTTACTGTTTGGCTACCTACTGCTTCAGTTTATATAAAAAGCAGAATAATTGCCTGATTTTTAAAATCAATGATTGAGAAAATTAGATTCTTATTATCCTCCAGATATAACCATTTCTTTTTTAAAAAATACTTCGTATTAACAACTCATGGTTTTAAATACTTGGATGAGTTTCACCCAGTTGTAATTATTTTGACCATTGAAGCTCAAATTGTTCCACCTCGGGCCAGTGGGAGACTTTTCAATTTCACTATGGAGTTACTTTGATACAACTCTAATAGATTTTTGATAGTTCCCTTGCAATCTAGTATGACAGGATGCTCCATTCTTATGGAACTGGAACTATTGTTCTCTCGCCATCTCTGGGTTCTTTCAGTGTAAGATGGTACTTGAAGACCACGGTATGTAGCCACTAGTGTTATTGTTCTCAGTTGTTGGTTTTTTGTTTCTAAATCTTTTTAGTGGGCAGAGCTAGGATATGTGGGTGTGTCTGTCTGTTTGTGACTCATGGGTTTATATAGATACTTCTAATTCAAATTCAGCACTGTAGAGTTTTTAGAATTTAATCACTTCTTTATTACATCTATACTTCCTTTCTGCCATGCCAAATAGCCTGGTTCTTAAACATATAGGGGATGACAGAATGTTTCATGCTACACACACAACAGTATCAAAATAACAATACTAATACCACTGTTACTAGTGTGTAATTGAAAACCTATAAAAAATTTCTTGCCTATGCTTTTATTACCACTTCCATCTTTTATAAGTATAGTTGTTTTTTTAACATAAAATTTACTAGAATTTTTTCTAATGTACAGATAAAATTTTTCTAATACACAGTGTTCTCCAATCTATACACTCCAGTTGATATTTAAAAAATATAAATGAAAAATGTACAGCACAGAATAATTTTTATTTTAAACTCAGTAACATTTTAAAAATCAACCAGGTACCATTCTTTTTTGAAAGCTCTCACAACAAATTTATGAGAAATGTTTTTGTTCATATTGAAAACTTAAAAGGAACCATATGAGTATTTCATTTCCTTTTTTACTCTTTGCATTAAATACATACAGACAGGATGTCATTGGTGTCATTTTTTGAATGACACCATATATTTGTAAAAATAGACAAACAATGAGATGCGTGAGTACCTTTTAAAACTTGTTACTGAGAACAGAGATGAATAAATATTGCCTTATGTGTCTTTTCTTTTGATTTTTGAGCATAGTATATCTGTTAAGTAGAGACAGCTTCCATTTGACATTCTGTAGTTTTTCAGAAAAGCTATCATCAACTCCTATTAGTTGCAGTGGGCTTGTAATAAATGCATATCTGAGACAATTGCCTTACTTTCAAAAAGTATAGCAGTTGTAAATGGGTTCTACCTAGTGATCCTATCTAGTGAATATCATCTTATAGTTGTGCCTGTAATACAGAAAAAGAAGTTAGATTTTGATATCCCTTTTTATCCTAAAGTGTTCCCAACTAGGTAAGATAATATTGTAAATCAGAAAGTTTGCTTCGCAATGCTCAGATGTTACCCATACATTTTGTGTGGTTTTTCTCTGTGTAAGACTCCATTTTTGAAGAAGTTGTTCCTTTACTAGTGTTGGCTATGATGTATTTTCATGTTTACAAATTACAGCCAGCATAGATTACACTAAATGTTTCCTCTTTGAAGACAACTGATGATTAGAATGACCCTTGTGTTTCTAAAGAAAAAGTATTTTCTCTAACTTGGAGAAGTTTGAGACATCAGTAAGATAAGACTAACCTAGTTTGGCCACTACTTTATTTAAATTGAAATAGCCAAAAAGTAAGCATTTTTTGCTCATTTTTGCCCCAAATTTGCAAACTACTTTTTTTCCTTTTTATATTGCCACTGCCTGAAGAGTCCCATAGTCTAAGCAATGAGGTTACATCTTTCATATATTCTTTTTCAACAAGGTAATTTTGATGCCAGGCCGACATCAGACAGCAATTTGAAAGTTGACTTCTCACCTTCATTCAAGGGCTGATTTCTGAGATCCTAATGTGTCTCAAGTTTGAGCTCATTGTAGATGAAGCCATTTCCTCAAACATGGGGATTACCCAGGAAAAACTAGGAGCTTTGGAATCACAAGGGCCTCAGTTTAAATCTTGGCTCAAAGCCTCTCTGGGTGACCTGGGCCAAATTACCTTCCTTCCTGGTTCTCAGTTTCCTCATGTATAAAGTAGACATAATAGTATCACATGTACAGGTTGGTTCCTAGATTTAGAGTTTAGCATACTACATATTGTGTACATTTCATAAATGTGCCTAATCCCTTGTCATATATATAAAAATATATCTGTTAAGGTAAATGAAGGAAATATATGTGATTTAAAAAATCTCCCTAGATGACTTCAGTATTCTTCCTCATTAGGAAAAGTAAAGATGCCAGGAACTCACAAATGAACAACTAAGCAAATCAATCTCTTGGATATGAGGCACCAAAAGGCTAAGTTTAAATTAACTGTAATTCTCATTGGTATCTTATTTGTTTAAATTAATTAACACATTTAGTTATTACCTATATACCATATATATACAAACATACATATATATTTCTTATTAGAATTCATTTAAACATTTAAATGTCACCAATGCTTTTAAGAGGAAGCTATATGATTCTGTTTTATAGACGAGTATTTAAAAGTAAAGTACTTCTTATGTAAAGTTCTGATTTATTGTTTTCACTTTAAGAAAACCTTTCTACTGGAAAATGTAAACTTACAGAAACTGAGATTTTTTAAAAGCAAAGACTCACTGGGTAGGAAGACTACACATTGACATTATGGTAATGAGCAACTTGAATCACTGACACCTGTATTGCTTAGTGGGACACAATACCAATTCAAGGTCTTTGTCCTTTTGTTGATTTAAAATGTTATCCTTGAAATTGCAATGTTATAAATATTAATAAAAAACACTAAGAGCTTGGCAAGTGGATTTCTAAGAAGACTAATGACTTCCAGTTAAATATCAAGTCATTATTCTAACAGACCTTTTACTAGGCAACAAAGATGGAACAACACTGTAAGCCTTTCATAAAGGTCTTGATAACCATTCAATTGAGACAAAAATTACATCAACTAGTTATTTGACCTAAATAGACTGATTGATTGCTCCTGAGTGAATTAATCAGCTTTTGGCTATCATCTCACAATACCAAAAACTAGTCTGGCTAGTTTTTTTTAACTCCTTTAATCGGTTGTTTTTCTAGTTGTGTGTGTGTGTGTGTGTGTGTGTGTGTGTGTGTGCACACAGGCACACACCTCCTGAAAACCTACGTACGAGAACCAGTAACTCACATCAGTTCACTCTCAGGTAGTCTGATGTATGTCAGCAAAGATACATCTCAATAACATAACACTGAGCAAAAGTAAGATACCTAAAGATATTTAGATTAAAATACCATCTTATTGTTCATTTATCTAAGCTATATTTACTATTGTTCATGGATGCAAATATATGTAAGTAAAAGAAAGGAAGCACATTAAGGGCTCAAGGTTTGTGCCAAAGAAATGGTGGGATAAGTAGATGAGGAAAAACAAGAGCTTATGTTGTGGACAATTGTGAGAGTGTGCTATAAGATGTATAGGAAGATAGATCAAAGTAATTCTATGTTAGAAATTCAAATCTAGATGTAATTTACTTTTGTGTTAGAGGATGGGCATTTTTCAAATTGACTTGAACCTATTTAGCATTTAAAATGACACAATTTTCTTCTTTCTTCCTGTGTCTAGTTGAATGTTGAGAAGGGAGGATTGAAGAGAACATCACATTTCCAGTTCTTCCCCCAAAATCCTTTTAATATAAACTGGCTATCAGGCCAAATTATGCTACATATCCTGGTTAACCCAAATGTCTATGTTAGTGAGGAATGTTTTCTACATTAAAATTGGTGTTAAACATGCCTTCCACCACTAATGAATTTTGGCAAAATTCTATAGTTAGGACATCAACTTAGCTTCTTTATTAAAACAATAATTAATAAAACATATTTTGCCTAGCAAACATGAAATAGAAAAAGCTATGCCCTAATATTTTAGGAATATATTAGAGAATCAGACACATAGAGAACTCTAAGTGTGGTAGCTTGTAAATAGTTATTTTTGTGAGAATATCCAAAGATGAATGTAAATCCATGACAGATTAACCATGTTCTGATTTGTGTAAAAATTAGGAAATCTCAACAGTCCATTTTGTCTGAGTCTCTATACTTACATTCTAAGCCATTGAGTGTTTATGTGATTAGCTTAAATTCATTTTGTGTGTTATGTACATATTAATCTGTAGCTGTTTGTATGAAACACCAGCTTTCAAGGGCCATTTTCTTCTTCCTTTAAACCTGGTGTTTTGAGCACAGTACAAAAGAAGTGGAATGAAACTGTCGCCTGTTCATGTATATGCATTCATTTCACATAGAGGTCTTCCTTTGAGATTGATCAAATCAAGTAAGAGAAAATTCTCTGTAGTCAACAAAATACACAGTGCATGTCTCTGTTTCTTGTCAAGCACCTCATATCTACACGTGAAGATGACTTAAAACCCTATTAACAGACTTCCACAAAGAAAGAAAACTGTGTGAGTAAAAAATTGTAAATAATTGCCTATTTCTATAGCAAAGTTCAAACTTCTCTCTTGAAATGGTGAACCAATTCAAACAACATTAGAAAGTGTCCTTGTTTTGGGAATAATTAATGGCCCTATAGTTTATTCAGTGTTTACTATGTATAATCAGTCATATAGGAAAATAAAATGTTAAAAGGTCAAAGGCTAAAATTGCAGCAAAATGCGTACAGCAGATTTACATGTGGTAAGTTTTTGCTTAGAGAAAGTGCTAATTTTTGTTTCACATGTTATTGCTATTGTACAGAACAAAGAAAAAATATGCTTTTTAATAATTCAGAAACTCTAGTCCTTTTTTAAAGAAAAGCTTTTGAAAGAAAATCTATGTCAAACTGTTGAGATACCTTTTACTTAATATACTCAAATGACTATTAGTTTCACATTTCAAACTTAAGGTGGGCAGGTAATAAAATAATGTTATCACTAATGACCCATAATCAACAGCAAATATCTACAATACATAGTTATGCACAAATATTCCAAAATATTTTAATATAAACAGTATGCTAAAAAATATTGTACCATCTAGGGAAAATATTAACATTATTGTTACCTCAACAGTTGATGATAGCAATTGACTAGTGAAATGGCTTGCCCAAACTGTGCTTTTCTGAATGCAGTTTCAGTAATATGAAAGTGTATATTCTGAGAAATATGGGAAAATGTTTGAAATTGTTACATAAACTGCTTTGACTAAAGTAGACATTGTGATGAAGTATGATCTCCTCAAGTAAAACAGTTATTATGTTAAGAATGGAGAAGCAATCACACAATTTAAGTGTTTTGCTTTGGCAGTTCCACTCATATTTTCCAACCCTGCATTTCTCTGAGGAGAAAAAGTAAATGTGCATTCCTGCTGGTCTGCAGCTTATAGAAACAGACAAGGGGCCAGTACATATGGGAATCAAAATCTGCATTTGAAAATATTACATTTTTAGAAAGCAGCTAAATGTACCTAGGTCTAATTTTGTTACTTTGACTGAAAGTTCCATCAATGGAAATTGAGTTCAAATGAGACATATCAGTTGACTGAAAGGATTTCTGTGACATAAATCACACGGTGCAACAGATACCAGCCCAAGAACTGCTTTTCGAAACATGCAAGGAGAGAACATTATTGCAGAACTCACTGGTTAAATTTCTGAATAATCCTCTGGACACCTGTGAAGCAGGCTAAGCATATTTCTCCAAACCTCTAGACTGTGTTCTTTTCCTCAAGCCCTCAGTTCAGTCTTTTGGCTCTACACTAAATGGATGCCAAAATTTACTCACACTAAAGTAGTTAAGACATAACTATGAGATAATTATCTGTATTTTAAAATCTCATTAAATAGCTTGTGCATCCCCCAAAATATATAGAAAAAAAAGTAAAAGTGCATTCTCAATAATAGTTTTTCTTTCACTTCAGTAGTTACTGATTTTCTTTAGAACGTTTCTGGGAATTTCATGCAGAACCTGGCATATATGTTTTAAAATTATCTTCAGTGGTGGTAGAAATTGAGTCTTGAAGGCAGAATTTGATTCCTGAGAGCAGAATTGTACTTGTTGCAGCTTTGTGATGTTCTTCTGATTTAAGAGGAAAGAAAAGAGGATGGTGATCATTTAATTTTGCAGCTTAGAAACTAGTCCTAAAGGCAGTTCCCGAAGAAGTTTCCGAAAACATTTGAGTAATCGAAACATTTTTGGAACAAGCCTATGGACTTGATGTGTGACTGCTTGTAAAACAAGATGATGTACTTGTCTTAGAACACTTTGTTGCTTTCAAGTCTCTCTAATAGAAAATTTCCGTTGCTCAGGTGTTGGGTTTATCACCTGGAAGATATGCTGATTCTCTGTTTGTTAAACTGTCATTCACATACACCAGATAAAATGATATTTTTAACTTTTGAGAAAACTACCAAAGCATGTCACAGCTGCTTTACTGGTAAAAAATTCAGACAGCAAAGTATTTTTTAAAACTTGTTAATTTTTAGCATTAAGTCAGATATCTTGAGTTGAAATTTCAAATCCATTTACTTCTGAGCAATTTACTTAAATGTTCTTGGCTTTATTCTTTTCATCAATAAAATGGGGATAAAAATTATGACTATTTCTGAAGATTGTGCTGAGAAAAAAATTAAATCATATGAAATATTCAATCTTGGCATGTACAAAGCATTTAATAAATATCAGATATGCTTGTTGCTTTTGTGGTGGTACTTTGTAACTAACACAATTTAAAGCATTGCTCTTTCCACTTGACTTTCAGTTTTGGTAACATAATGCTGTTAGCTAAAAATGCATAAATTACGTTCAGATTCAATAAAGGTTTCATGAAGAATTGAGAAATCAATTTGAGGCAGAATAGTAATTTATATCAAGACTCTTAGATACCTGAGGCTGGCTTTTAAAAATTATTTTAATGTTTTGCTTATTGCCCTTCTGAGAATCTCTCATGTAACTGAGGGTCACTCCTTCACATCAATATGAAGGACAATTCTAAATCATTTCTTCATATTTTTTTCAGGTTTAGAAATAAGTATTGATGTGACTTCTATCTTAAAAAGAACTTTGAAAATATACTTTGTTAACAGAAATTTTTATTCATATTTTGATTTTAATTGGAACAACTCAAAATATATTATTTAAAAGATAAATTATATATTCATTAGATGTCATTAGTATTAAACATTTTTAAACTGTTACATAAATTTGATATAAAATTGACAAATTAAGAAATGGAAGATAAACATCTAAACTTATAAGTTAACCAAGTAAGTTGTTTCATCAATTTAGACTTCTAGGCTTGATGGTGCCCAAGGTTTTCTTGTGTATCTTGGCTTTTAAAATGTAGATACAAGCCAAATGGTTCCTGAAGTAATGTAAAGGGATTATACAGTCTTAAATTTTTTTCTTTTCTGATTTAGAAAGTAAAAGGAGATTTTTTTTTCCCCTGGATAAACACAACTGCTTTAAAGGGTGGGAAGAGATGATTAAAATTTAAAATAATTGTGTAATGAATTTGTTTTTGAAAAGTATTAGCAGAAATAGATTTTCCTGACAATTACATGACATAGTGATATCTGTGAATGATTACAAACACAGAATACAGAAATGTATTATCTTAGCTTTGGTTTCCCAGAAAGCAAAGTCTGAAGGAGATGGCTTAACTGGTGCTACTCTAATGGGGTATGAGGTGGAAGGTGATCCCGGGAAGAGGAGTAAGGGACAAGGAAGTGAAAGGAGAGGAGAGAGAGTTAAAATGATAATGCATTATTTAGTTATCCCTAAGTACAACTGAGAGATGGATCACATAGCAGTGTCCCCAAGAATCTACAGAGGCTGTGTCTCAAGCTAGTTCATCAGAGGAATTTGCAAACTTGCTTCCTTCTCTCATTAGTCAAAGGTTTACCCCAAGAGTATAACAGTTTATTGCTGGTTCCCAGGACAAAAAATGAAAAGTTTATGAAAACAGTCTGGGATAAAGCATGGTCAGGATATGCATGTGTGAAATGGCTGGGCCAAGAGGCAGGTGAGGCATTAATTTCTGAATTATAATAGATTCAGAGGAAAAATTATCAACCATACTTGTGCAAACCAGGAATAGCTCCTTGCTAATTTTTTAAAATGTAATTTATATCACATTCTCTATGCCCAGTTTGAATTTTTTATGTAAATATAATCTCTTTCAAGCAGAATTATGCTTGGCTTTATGTAATATAAACTCAACTGTAAAGGAGATTTATCACACACAACACAAAGGTTAAGGATAAGCCTATGAGGACTAGAGAGGCATCCCCTCTATGCCACCAAGAACCAGGCATCTCTGCTCCCTGCTCCTACTTCGTACTGAAGACTGTTCCAGATCATTCCTCCTGACCAGTTTTTAGTCAGGAAAGACAAAGTAACAGAAATAGTACACATGTTATATATGTGTCCTGATAGACAAAACTGAGTACATGAGATAACAAAGTATCTACTACATGGATCTAGTATATAGATAATTTAAAATTTAACATGATAAAATAAGTACTTTTCATCATACATGAGATAACAAAGTATCTACTACATGGATCTAGTATATAGATAATTTAAAATTTAACATGATAAAATAGGTACTTTTCATCATACATGAGATAACAAAGTATCTACTACATGGATCTAGCATATAGATAATTAAAAATTTAACATGATAAAATAAGTACTTTTCATCATACTGAAAGTGTATTTTACTAAAGAGTTTGGTTCAATTATTAGTGCCTAAGGAAAAATTTTCTGCAAATGAAATCACTTTAAAATTTATTTAACATTCTATAATTGATCTATATAATTCACCAGATTAACAAAATAAAGGATAAAAAATACAATAATCTCAATATATGCATAAAATGCACTTGATGAAACCCAATACCCACTCTTATTTTTAAAAATCTCAACAAACTATAAGGATACTTCTTTTATCTATGAAAACTATCAATATTTTAAAGCTGCAGTTTTAACATCATACTTAAGAGTAAAATATTCAACACCTTCTCCATGAGTTCAGAGCCGGGGAAGGGTGTCCACTATTGCAACTTCTATTCAACATTTAACTGAACATTTTAGCCATTGCAATAAGGGAAAAAAGAGCAAAGTTATGAAAAAATGACATAAAGTTGTCATTAATTTCAGCTAACACAATTGTGTACATATAAAATCAGAATGAGACACAAACTATTGATGTTAATAAGTGAATTTTAGTAATTTTGCTAGAATCAAGGTCAATAAAAATGTGTGGAAATTTTTACAGACTAGAAAATACATAATGAAATTTTTAAAATGCCATTTACAATAGCACTGAAAGGCACTACACTTTTCCTTAATAAGTCTAATAAAAGCTGTGCAAGTTCTTTATATTGAAAACCTCAAAACACTGCTGAGATAAATAAATGGAGAGCTATATAATGTTCTAGAATTAGAGACTCAATATTGTAATTCTCTTACTTGAGCAAGATAGTGCAAATACAACCAAACTCCCAGTAGGATTTTTGTGGAAATTGACAGGAAAATTCCACAATTAATGAGGAAATGCAAAGACTATACTAGTCATAGCAATATTGAAGAAGAAAACACTACTATGTATTAAGACTTTCTATGGAGCTATATTAATTACTACCATGTGGTATTTAAATAAGAGTAGAAAAATAAACCAATGGAATAGAATAAAATGGTCATAAATAGATCCATAAATACACATCTGTATTGTACAACCAAGTTGCCACTGCAATTCACTGAGGAAAGAATAATTTTTAAATAAACAATACAAGGTTGCAATTCTATTCCTAGATATGTAACCAAGAAAAATAAAGAATAATACATACAATATAACTGTGTTCATAACATCTTTAATAACAAGCAAAACTAATCTCTGATTACAAAGGTTAGACTGTCATTACATTTGGTGAGAGCAGGCATTTTGACTAGAGAGGAGCAGGAGGGAACTTTCTGGGGTGATGGAACTTTTCTGTATTTTGATTACATTTTGGTTACAGAAGGATATAGTTTGTCAAAAGTCATGGAACTGTGGCTGAAGATCTTAAATTATATTTCACATAATGGTGCTGCATACAATGGATACCAATATCAAAAATGAATCTCAATATTTATTTCACCCCCCCACACAAAATTGAGTTGAGTCATAAAAATAAAGATAGGGAGGTAAATAATAAAATTTCTAAAAGTAAACATGAAAAAATATCTCATGACCTTTGGGTCAGCCAATATTTTCTAAACAGGACACAGAAAATACTATTTACTTAAAAAAAAAGTTGAGAAGTTAAATTTAATAAACTGGCACAGCAATTTTGAAAAACTGTTTGTCAATACCTACTTAAACGAAACGTGTATAACGTATTGTCCAGTTAGTTTATTCTTCAGTAACATAATACTACAATGATTATCTTAGCATACATTTTTTTTAGTACTTAGAAGATAGTTTGTATTTATCTTCTGACTCTGTTTTCTTTTCTTCAAACCTATGTTGGTAATAAAACTTTTACTACTTAATTTTAAAATCTACTTCTTCCATAGACTAAAGTAATGACTTCATGTTTACATATTTTAATTTCATTGAAATGAATCAAATATAATCTTTATTTTGTATGTTGCCAGGTGAGATGGGAATTTCCCAACCATATGCAACCCTAGATAAAATAAAGAATCGATATTAGCGCTTCGTCTGATGGGTGGATAGCAAAAATTTTTTCCCATTCTGTTGGTTGCTGGTTCACTATATTGATAGTTTCTTAAACAAATTTACAAGAAAATAACAACCCTTTCAAAAAGGGGGCAAAGGATATGAACAGACACTTTTCAAAAGAAGACATTTATGCAGCCAACAAACATATGAAACAAAGCTCATCATCACTAGTCATTACAGAAATGCAAATCAAAACCACATTGAGATACCATTTCACGCCAGTTAGAATGGTGATCATTAAAAAATCAGGAGACAACAGATGCTGGAGAGGATGTGGAGAAATAGAAACACTTTTACACTGTTGGTGGGAGTGTAAATTAATTCAACCATTGTGGAAGACAGTGTGGTGATTCCTCAAGGATCTAGAAATAGAAATTCCATTTGAACCAGCAATCCCATTACTGGGTTTATACCCAAAGGATTATAAATCATTCTATTATAAAGATGCATGCACACATATGTTTATTGTGGCACTGTTCACAATAGCAAAGACTTGGAACCAACCCAAATGCCCATCCATGATAGACTGGACAGGGAAAATGTGACACATATACACTGTGGAATACTATGCAGCCATAAAAAAGATGAGTTCATGTCCTTTGAAGGGACATAGATGAAACTATGAAACTGGAAACCATCATTCTCAGCAAACTAATACAAGAACAGAAAACCAAACGCCACATGTTCTAACTCATAAGTAGGTATCAAACAATGAGAACATATGGACACAGGGAGGGAAACATCACACACTGGGGCCTGGAGGTGAGGTGCTAGGGGAGGAATATCAGAGGATGGGAGACTGGGGAGGGATAGCATTAGGAGAAATACCTAATGTAGGTGACTGGGCGATGGATGCAACAAACCGCTACCATGGTACGTATATACCTATGTTAACGAACTCGCACAGTCTGCACAGGTACCTCAGAACTTAAAGTATAATAAATAAATAAGTAAATAACCACTGCTCCAAAGAGTCACGTAAGACATGTCAGTTTAAAATGATGACAGGAAAGTAAATTGATAAGAACATTTTTTTCAAGTATTTAGTATACTTGGCTATGGAAATACAATATACTTGGCTTTGGAAATACAATTCTGATTGTCCACTGAAGAAAAAAATAAAACAGTTCGATAACAAAGCTAACTAAAATGAACTTTTGTTAAAGTAATACTTGTTTTGTTTTTACAGGTTCAAATAAAAGTTAGTGGAAGCTGTTATCCATGTCGACGTTGAACCAGAAGGTAAAGAATTTTAAATACAATAACATTTTACCTAGAGATTATTTTTATTGATTCCTCTAAGGATATATAATTATTGTTCAGTAGCTTTTAATGAAAGAAATTGAATTGCAAAATCAAAAGTGTTTCTTCTTTATTTTATACTTTAAGTTCTGGGATACGTGTGCAGAAAGTGCAGGTTTGTTACATAGGTATACGTGTGCCATGGTGGTTTGCTGCACATATTACCTGTCATCTACATTAGGTATTTCTCCTAATGCTATCCCTCTCCTTCCCACCTGCCAATAGACCCTGGTGTGTAATGATCTCCTCCCTGTGCCCATATGTTCTCATTGTTCAGCCCACTAATGTGTGAGAACATGCAGTGTTTGATTTTCTGTTCCTGTGCTACTTTGCTGAGAATGATGGTTTACAGCTTCATCCATGAACTCATTCTTTTTATGGCTGAATAGTATTCCATGGTGTATATGTGCCACATTTTCTTTATCCAGTCTATCATTGATAGGCATTTGGGTTGTTTCCAAATCTTTGCTATTGTGAATAGTGATGCAATAAACATATGTGTACATGTGTCTTTAGAGTAGAAAGATTTATAATTGTTTGGGTATATACACAGTAATGGGATTGCTGAGTCGAATGGTATTTCTGGTTCTAGATGCTTGAGGAATTGCCACACTGTCTTCCACAATGGTTAAGCTAATTTACACTCCCACCAACAATGTAAAAGTGTTCCTATTTCTCCACATCGTCTCCAGCAAAAAGTGTTTTTTAATTGAATGTCAAGTAACATAGAGAGTGCCAGTCACAATCGTATTGCTAAAATTAAATATAATTTTTATAAAAAATAAGTTATAAATTAAGATGTAGATGAAAAGTTTGAAGAAGTTTTGGAATAATTCATACTTCCATTAGGTTGTCTGCAATGACTGTTTTGGAAACTAATGGATTTCTTCTTTTTATATTCTCTCTCACTATTCATATTCCTTTCACTCCTTGTTCTTCTTTCTCCATTTCTTCATCATTATTGTAAGTTCAAGTAAGCCAAATTTCAGCCTTATTTCATGAAAATTGTCTAATGCAGCACTTTCCTTCTTAAGATATATTTGTAAACAGTTAATAACATCAGTCAATTTATAGCAAATTCTCAAATAAGAAAGTGGTCATATCTGATAATTTATTTGGATGTCAGTTGTTTGCAATCTTAAATAAGTTTTCATATATATGCAATATTGAAAATGTCAGTTTGTATCCTAGACCAGGCTACACAATCCTGTTTAATTCATAGCATAATTTTCAAATCTTATTTTATAATAAAATTAGGAAAAATAAATGTCCTCTAATACTTCTAATAAAGTGAAACAATAAAATACCAAAATGCAGCAATGATTTTTATTAAAAACATTGGAACTAGAGGAAATTGGATTTAATGGAACAGAGATAAGATAAAGCTACAAATTAATAATCTCTCCTAGCATTTGTCAGGTACACTGTGAGTATTTTACATAGAATTCTTAGCCTTACAATATCCTGTAAGGTAGTTATTATTCTTGTTTTGCAGGTAAATACTCTGAAGCTCAACAAGTTTGTGTAATTTATCTAGGGTGAAAAACTGAGAAAAAAAATTGAGTATGGGCATGGCATGGTGGCTCACGCATGTAATCCCAGCACTTTTGGAGGCTGAGGTGGGTGGATCATCTGAGGTTCGAGACCAGCCTGGCTAACATGGTGAAATCCTCTCTCTACTAAAAAAAAAAAAAAAAAAAATACAAAAATTAGCTGAGAGTACAGGCATGCATCTGTAATCCCAGTAACTGAGGAGGCTGAAGCACAGGAATCTCTTGAAGCCGAGAGGTGGAGGTGGCAGTGAGCCAAGATCCGGCCCCTGTACTCCAGCCTGGGCAACAGAGTGGAACTCCTATCAAAATAAAAAAGAAAGAATCTGAGGATGAATCTTCTTAACCTGGGTATGATTAGCTTGAATTCTTTCTACTGTCCCATGCTGTGAGAAGTCCAGGTATTTTCGTTTCACTTTCAAAGATTTCACACTGAATATTCTTCCCAGATTTCTTGAATAGGAAGGAACTTTTGAATTGACTCCTTTTCAAATGAATTACTTTAAAACTGAGAAAACTAGGCTAGACATGTTGGTTCATGCCTGTAATCCCAGCACTTTGGAGGCTGAGATGGGTGGATTACTTGAGGTTAGGAATTTGAGACCAGCCTGGTCAATATGGTGAAACGCCATCTCTACTAAAAATACAAACATTAGCCAGGCTTGAAGGCATGTGCCTGTAACCCCAGCTATGCAGGAGACTAAGGCAGGAGAATCGCTGGAACACAGGAGACAGAGGTTGCAGTGAGCCGAAATTGCGCCACTGCATTCCAGCCTGGACAACAGAGCAAGAATCCATCTTAACAAAATAAAACAAACCAAAACAAAACAAACAAAAAAACCTGATAGATTCTGGTGACTGCCTTCCTATTTCTAATGCTAGTGACAATACTAAAATTCTCATTATGTCTTGCCTGGATTATTGCAGTAGTCTCCTCATTTGCCTCTCTGCCTCCAGTTGATAATCCTATACACTTCTATTTGAGTAAACTTATCAAATATCAGTGCTTGAATAGATTCATAACTGAGTGGTTCTTAGGTTGGGACTAGGAGTGAATTCAGCAAAGGAAACTCAGAAGATGTAACTATTAAGGTATTTAGCACATTAGTAAGCATAACACAACTAACAAACCAAGCATAGATGATGAATATCATGAAACCAAGGTTATGTTCCATGTAATTCTGTGCCCATTTGCTATTTAAAATGAAGAAAACAAAAATTATTTGATTAGTTGAATTTTATTTCAGTATTTTTTGTTCATTACTATTCCAATTATTTTAACTTCTACTCTTTGAAATCCTCTTCCCAGTCGAGTTCTGAAAAAAACCGAATAAAAAAGTGTCAGACGGAAGCCAAAACAACTTCCTTACTAACAAAATGCAAGTTGGAGGATGTAGCTTAGTATTAGGTAGATTTGCCATTTAGTTGGAGGCAGCCATAGACAACCAAGCCTTCCCTACTTCCTAGCCTCACTAGTATTATAATTTCTCTAATATGTGTTTTTTTTAATCTCAAATTCTACTTTTATGTTTCTTTTTATGGACCACATAGCAAAGGCTGCAACATTTATAGAAGCCCATTAAATCGCATCCCACTTCCTTGCCAGCTTTCTGAAAAATTGAAATAATATAAAAGGATTACCAGTAGAGATCAGAATGCCAATTTTACTATTGACAAATGGTAAGTAGGAGGGCCTTGTTCCAGAACCAAATGGGCTTACCGAATATGCTAAAAAATTAGGTAGATTTACCAAATGTCCTAGTCTGTTTGTACTAATGTAACGTAATATCACAAGTTTGTAATTTATAAAGAAGGGAAGTTTATTTCTCACAGTTCTGAGAGCTGGAAAGTTAAAGATTAAGGCATCAGCATCTGGTAAGGGCCTTCTTGTTCCTTCCTCAAATGGCAGAAGGACAAAAGGGACACATCTTGTTTCCTCATATAGCAAAGGAGTAAGAGCAAGTTAGCCAAATGCTTTGTGATCTCTTTTATAAGGGACTTAAATACTACTTATGAGTGGGGAGATCTCATGGTTGAACCACCTCTTAAAGACTCTTCCTCTTAACATAAGCATAACTCATTTTGTTGCATTTTGCAGATATTGTGTCTTTCACAAATTGAAGGTTTATGGTAACCCTGCATTGAGGAAGTTAGTACCATTTTTCTAGTGGCATGTGCTCATTTTGTCTCTCTGTGTCACACTTGGGTAATTCTTGCAATATTTCAAGCTTTTTCATTATTTTTATGGTGATGTGTGATTAGCATTCTTTGATGTTACTATTGTAACTGTTTTGCACCTCATGCACCTGCCCATGTCATACAGTGAACTTAATGAATGTGTATGCTGTGCTCCACCAACTGGATGTTTTCTCATTTCTCTTTCTGTCCCTGGGCCTCTCTATTCCCGAGATGCAACAACAATGAAATTAGGCCAATTAATAACCCTACAATGGCTTCTAAATATTCAAGTGAAAGGAAGAGTTGCACATTTTTCAATTTAAATCAAAAGCTAGAAATGATGCTTAGTGAGAAGCACATGGCAAAAGCTAAGATAAGCTAAGCCTCTTACTCCAGACAAATTTTGAATTCAAAGGAAAAGTTTTTGAAGGAAATTAAAAGAACTACTTTAATGAACATACGAATGATAAGAAAACAAACAAACAAAAAGCCTTGTTGCTAATATGAGAAAGTTTTAGTGATCTGAATAGAAGATCAAACTAGCCAAAACCTTTCTGTAAGACAAAACCTAATCCAGAGCAAGGCCCAAATTTCTTCAATTCTTTGGAGGCTGAGAGAGGTGAGGAAGCTGCTGAAGAAAAGTCTGAAGCTAGGAGAGGATGGTTAATGAGGTTTAAGGAAAGAAACTCTGCATAACATAAAAGTGCAGGATGAAGCAGCAAGTGCTGTTGTAGAAGTGACAGCAAGTTACTCAGAAGATCTAGCTAAGGTCATTGATGAATGTATGTGGTCACACTAAACAGTAGATTTTCAATGTAGATGAAACAGTCTTCTATTGGAAGAAAATGCCTCTAGAACTTTCATAGCTAGAGTAGAGACGTCAATGCCCAGCTTTAAAGCTTCAAAGGACAGGCAGACTCTCTTGTTAAGGGCTAATGCAGTGAGTGAAGCCAGTGCTCACCTGTCATTCTAAAAATCCTGGGGCCTTTCAGAGTCATATCAAATCAACTATCTGTACCGTATTTATGAAACAACTAAACCCAAATGACAGCACATTTGTTTATAGCGTGGTTTCCTGAATATTTTAAGCCTGCTGTTGAGAACTACTGCTTGGAAAAAATGAAGAAAAACATTCCTTTCATAATGTTACTGCTCACTAACAATGTTCTTTGTCACTCAAGAGCTCAAATGGAGATATACATGGAGATAAATGTTTTCTTTCCTGCAGGCACATCATCCATTCTGCAGCCCATGGATCAAGAATTAATTTTGACTTTGAAGTCCTGTTATTTGAGAAAAGTGATTTTTTTGAGATGGTATTTCACTCTTGTTGCCCAGGCTGGAGTGCAATGGCATGATTTTGGTTTACTGAAATCTCTGACTCCTGGGTTCAATCTCCCAAGTAGCTGGGATTACAGGCATGTGCCACCACACCAAGCTAATTTTGTATTATTACAAGACCAGGGTTTAAACATGTTTGTCAGGCTGGTCTTGAATTTTTGACCTCAGGTGATCCACCTTCCCCAGTCTCCAAAATTGGTAGGATTACAGGCATGAGCTACTGCACCTGGCCTAAGAAATAGATTTTATATACTGCAGTTGACATTTATTGATAGGGATTCTTTGTATGAATCTGCCCAAAGTAAATTGAAACCTTCTAGAAAAGATTCAGTAGTCTAGATGCCATTAAGAACATTTATAATTTATGTCAGGAAGTCAAAATATCAGCATGAACAAGAGACTGATTGATTGCAGCCCTCATGCATGACTTTAAGGGGTTCAAGTCTTCAGAAGAAAATATGACTATACATACATTGAGAAACCAAAAAAAAAATTGTGTGTCTTGCTCCATTTAGGTATTAGCTTTATTGTGGTGGTGTGGAACAAAACCTACAATATCTTTGAGGCATGCCTATACTGTCACATTGGAAACACCTACATTTTGGAGAAAATATGTTCAAATTAGAGTACCAACAAACAGATGGCCAGCAGTGCCAGACCTGGGCGGCCCCCAGTTGGTGGAGGGAGGCCAAGAGCTGCCTGGGGAGAGAAGGGGAGAATAATTGTTTTTATGGATAGTTCAGTCTGAAGAGAAAGAAAGTAGAGTCTGGCTGTGTAAGTCATGGCTTTTCTTCTCAAATTAAATCCCCAACCAAGATGGAGTGAATAAAAGTGTAAAGGGAAATCAAAGTGTATACCCATGTGGAAAAAAGCATCAGGATTGGGAGACAGGTGGTGCCTCAACAAACACTTAGGGGAAGTGTATGGGAAGGTGTATTATTGGTGCTATTTTACATTTAGCTACTTTTTTTTTTTTTTGGATGAAAAAGGAATCAATAGTAATGTCTTCTAGGAACAATTGGAACCCTTAGAAGAAAGTTGTTGTAAAAAGCTAACTTTTTAGTCTATATTTTATGTGCCAAAGAAACAAAACAAAATTTTACATCTGTGTGTGTTTGAGGGGTATTTGGGAATTGAAGAGGGAGCTTGACTGAAGGACAGTGCACATGGCTTCAGCTTGATTCTAGTCAGGTGAATAAAAGGAAGTGTTGGAGGAGACAGTGACTTAGAGAGTTCCCTGAGTAACCACGGTGGAATAGTTGTGTTGCTTAAACATTAGAGTATGGAGGGAAATATGCAATGTATCCCAATGTGCACAGGTGAATATTCTTACTCTGGAGTGAATGGACCAGCATTGAGCGTGGGACAAGCAAGCCTACCTTACCACCACCTCTTCTTCCTTGATAGGATGCACATCAGTGTTACGAATCTCCCTGCTGTTATTTTTACCCCTAAGGAATCAAGTAGCTAAGTGAATTCTAATGTATCCCAACAGATAAATAGTAATCCTGTCTAATCTTTGCCCTCACCACATTTAGAATTATCCTTCCAAGGCTCACATAAGTAGTTCTAGATTGAAGGCTGCTCTTCTGGGCAATCTAAGTCAATAGTCCCTAAGTTGGCAGGCACTCTAGAGGGGAGTCCCAAATATATGAACTGTGGGATCGAGGACACATAGAAATTAATTTTTAGAATTATGCTAGAAAGGAAGTTCAAGAATATATACCACCTCCCTCTGGATATGTTAACTATTTTTTAATAATGTTATCTGATATTTTAACAATGTACACAGAGCAGCAGAGCCTTGAATTTGTTGTTTAAATATCTTTGATGCTGTGTCATAACAAATTAATTTCTAAATGTTGCCAATTTGGCAAACAAAGCTGATTGTTTCCTGCAATCACTCTGCATATGTGCACAAGATTATAATTAATGATCAGGGATGCCAGCTATACTTTAATAATGATCCTTCAGTGTTTAGGAGCCGAATAGAGCAACTGGCATTTGTGCCCTCTATTGGGGCAGAGGAGAGAGAAAGAAGGCAGTGAATCTGGATAGATCTATCAGTGCCAAAGAATCAATAGTTTGCTGATTTCTGTTATAAATTTGAAGACTCTGAGGGAGTTATTGACAAAGCTGCTGCTGTGAATATTAAAGAGTGTTTATGTAGCCTTCACTGAAGCCGCACAAGTTCTAATTAGATTGGAATTGGTCTTTTGGCAACTTTGCAATTTGTACTTCCTCAACATACCAGTATGCCACACAAGGACTCTAAGAAGATTAGTGATATGTCTCAGAAGAATTATGTGAGCACAAAATGTCAAGATATCAAAGGCGTTTCATCATAAGAAAATGAGATTTATCAACTCTCACTGACCAACGTTTACACATTTTTATAGACTATTTTTTCCATTTCTTCATAAAAATGTGACCAACAAGTGAATGTTCTTAAGTAAATAATAGCATCAAAGTCTAAAAATAAGAGGAAAAGAGACAGGAAAGGGAGTGAAAGAAAACATAAATCTTTATGGAGATTATTTTAATAAAATTATCTAAACTCCTTGAATTCCAAAGTAATTAAAGATCAAAATGACTCTGTTTAAAGGATTCTTCTGGAGGAATTTTAGGTTTTCTAGCATTCCTTTAACATTAAGAATTTGATTTACTTACCATTTAAGACTATTTCCTGCACAAATTATACCTACAGTCTCATAGACCTTTTACAGATGCTGCTTACTAGGATTTTAAAATGCTTTGGATGACCTTAATTTTTCTCCTATCATGTCTGATAGTACTATAGCACATCATTCCAAAGCAAATTACCTTACTTTTCAATGAAATAACTGAGATGATTGTATTCTAAATAGGGCTACCTAGAGGTAGTATCTTCAAAAGCTCAATAAAACCTTTTATTTCAGTAGAAAAAAAAAAATGCAAGAAACTGACTTCTGATGCCACGACGCCACTTTTAAAGTATGACAGGAACCAGAAAGCCCTCATTTCTTAACCATGACTTGAATAGTACTGTCTTTTGATTATTAATAAGCGGATTCTTAAATTAGAGAAGTTGCCTTTCACTAATTGAGTGTGTGTGTGTGTGTGTGTGTGTGTGTAAAGACTTTGGTGTGTGTTTGATCTTCCAGGTTGATGAGGAAGTCAAAGTTAAAAATACTTTCCTGTCACTCAGCCAGGATTCTGCTGGCTCCTAAGGCAGGAAAAATCATCTTTCTAGAGTTCATCAACTCTCTTTTAAAGGCTTTCTTCACTCTTGGGAAAGAGAGGTAAGATAGAAAGATGTAGATGACATCAGGGTCCTCTGAACAGGATTTTAAGAGGCTCAAACTTTTTTTTTTATATTTTAAGTTTTGGGGTACATGTGCAGATTGTGCAGGATTGTTACATAGGTATACACATGCCATGGTGATTTACTGTATCCAACCCGCCGTCATCTACATTAGGTATTTCTCTTAATGTTATCCCTCCCCAATCCCCCTACCCCCTGCTATCTCTCCCCTAACTCTCCTAGCTCCCAATAGGCCCTGGTGTGTGATGTTCCCCTCCCTGTGTCCATGTGTTCTCATTGTTCAACAACCACTTACGAGTGAGAACACGCGGTCTTTGGTTTTCTGTTCTTGTGTCAGTTTGCTGAGAATGACGGTTTCCAGATTTATCCATGTCCCTGCAAAGGACATGAACTCATCTTTTTTTATGGCTGCATAGTATTCCATGGTGTATATGTGCTACATACATTTTCTTTATCCAGTCTGTTATTGATTGGCATTTGGGTTGGTTCCAGGTCTTTGCTATTGTAAACAGTTCCGCAGTGAACATACATGTGCATGTTTCTTTATAATAGAACCATTTATAATCCTTCAGGTATATACCCAATAATGGGATTGCTGGGTCAAATGGTATTTCTATTTCTAGAACCTTGAGGAATCACCACACTGTCTTCCACAATGATTGAACTAATTAACACTCCCACCAACAGTGTAAAGTGTTCCTATTTCTCCACATCCTCTCCAGCATCTGTTGTCTCCAGATTTTTAATGAACACCATTCTAACTGGTGTGAGATGGTATCTCAATGGGGTTTTGATTTGCATTTCTCTAATGACCAGTGATGATGAGCATTTTGAACTTTAAAAAACTTGACCTATTATTTATTTGATCAATTTTATTGAAGAATGACCTATTTTATTGAATAATTCATTTGAAATGTATAAGGTAATCAATATTAACAAATATATGAAGAAATTCTACAAAATGCAAATAAATATATTGGAAACCAATAGAGATCTGTCACCAGGCTCAGAGGCAGAAAGAAAAATTGACTATAATGGATAAAAATGGAAATGGTTTCTATCTTGATTGTAGCAATGATTTTACAGGTGTAGCACTTTTACTTAAAAAAACTTTCTGAGGCTCTGTGTTTCTTATCGAATGTGTATACGTTTAGATCCTGTTTTTGTGTAAATATTTTCTAGGAATTTTGCTTTCAGTTTCTTTTGCCTTTTTGAGTTGTAGACATTTTCAATTTAAAAAATCAAAAAGGGCTGTGGAGAAAGGGGAATATTTACACACTGCTAGCAGGAATGTAAATTAGTTCAGCCAGTATAGAAGGCAGTTTGAAGATTTCTTAAAGAACTTAAAACAGAACTACCATTTGACCCAGCAATTCCATTATTTGGTATATACCAAAAGGAATTTAAATCATTATATTATAAAGACATGTGCATGTGTATATTCGTTGCAGCACTATTCACAAAAGCAAAAGAGAGAATCAACCTAAATACCCATCAATGGTAGACTGGATAAAGAATATGTAGTCCACATACATCATAGAATACTAGGCAGTCATAATAAAGAAACAAGATAATGTCCTTTACAGCAACATGGATGGAGCTGGAGACCTTTATTTTAAGCAAACTAATGCAGAAATAGATAAACACTGCATGTTCTCACTTATGAGTGGAAGCTAAACATTGAGTACACATGAACACAAAGAAGGAAAAATAGGCAACAGGGCCTACTTTGAGAAGAGAGGGTAAGAGGAGGGTGAAGATCAAAATACTATCTTTTGGGTACTTTGCTTATTATCTGAGTGATGCAATAGTATGTATATACAGAACCCCAATATGCAATGTATTTATAGAACAAACCTGCATATGCATCTCTGAAACTAAAATTTGAAAAAGTTCAGTCTAATTTCAATGGATTGACCTTTACCATTCAAAAGATCCTCTCTGGAGTTAGATCTCAAAATACTTTGAACAGTGGACAACATATTGAATTGATTTTTTTGAATGACCGTCCCCCGACAAACACACACACAAAAGAAAAGGTCAGAAAAAGAATAATCAAGCTGAGTATAATCTGGAAATTGTTTTAGAATGTATTGAATGTATCAGCTTTATCAAATTAATATTTATAGAAAGTTTAATGTAAATATTTTGCATAGGTAAAAAAGTAAAGACAACCTAATGCAAAATAAGGCATACACAAAAATAATTTAAAATATCTCATAAATGTGATTAGACTTGAATGCTTCATTGGCATTTGTGGTCAGTGTCATCCTCGTTGACATGGATATTGCTGCATTGGAAATGAAGTAGAAGCAATATTGTTTTAACTTCAGAGAGATACATAATTATATTTACAACACACTTTACACAGTAACTTTGCCTAGTATTGATAAAGTCATTCTCTTTCCATCATTTTACCTTTTAATTTTAGTGCAATTTTTTCTTTGAACAAAATTTTTATTTTAATTACCATACAGACCTGTGAGTATAGTGGGCACTAAGCAAATTCTAACTACATTAATGGAGTAAAGTTAGTTTATTCTGAGCTGATGTTCAAATAGGGGCTCTAATTAACTTTACAAGAGTCCATTTGGGGACATTTGGTCTCTAAAATTGCCATGTACAAAATTATACTTTGAGCTGTCTCTTCTGAATTTTTACACTTGTATGAAACCAGATCTCAAATTTTTCATTCACACTTACAGATAGACTACTATTAATCCATTTAAAAATGTTCCCCCCTCAGGAGTATTTGAATTTTAATAAAGTCATGGTACAAACTCTTAAAAACTTGTAGGTCAGAAAAGAGAATTTTATGTCTCAAGTAATGGATAGAAGAGGATTTGAGAGTACATCACACAACTTTCAAATGCCTTAGTTTTCAAGTATCAAGCTGACACAGGATGTGTATTATACAGATATTTAATGGCCAATAAACCTTGATGAAAATTTCAACAGGTAACTGGTACCATATGCGACTATTTTTGTAAGAAGTATAACACAGGATTTCAATCACATATAAGTTGTATAAGTTAAGTAGCAGTGTATATAACCAACCCATTCATTTTTCCTGCAATACCTCTTAAGCCAAGTGCTTTTCAATGTCTGTATAATGTTTGAAATATATTTGAACACTACTTAGCAAGTATTCCTTGAGCCTTCTATCACCTTAAACTTTGCTAGAAGAAATATGAACACAGCTCTTTCCTTATAAAGTTTACAGTAGTAAAAACTAAAGAAACTTCAGTATTGAGCTGCATAAAATATAAGAGCAATTAAAATAAAGGACTGAAAAACTAATTTTGGAAGGTGAGGTTTCCTAAACTATGTTTAAAGGACAGATATGTTTTTGTAACACTTTGAATATTAGCAGAAAAGTCTGTGGAGTAGGAGGAGGAGTACGTTAGTGGAAATTACTGTTTTCTCCTTTTTTTCTCAAACCAGTCTAAAATGTACTTTGTGTATTATTCAACAGGAGTGAGTAGTTTTTAGTTATGGATGTTATTTTTGATGGTGGCTCTAATATCTGTAAGTATCTTGTTACACAAAGTGTGCTCCAAGCACCACCGTCTTTGGCATTACCTAGGACCCTGTAAGAAATGCAGATTCTCAAGACCCAGTCCAGCCCTACTAGATTAGAATTTGCATTTCAGCAAGATCCTAGTTGATTCATATGCACAGTAAAGTTTAAGAACTACTGTTGTGGATCAATTTTCCTACATCCTAGAATTATTTGGGAAGCTATTAAGATCCTGATTCCCATTCAAAAGATCCTCTCTGAACTTAGGTCCCAAAAGCTCTGAACAGTGGACAACGTATCCATTATCCATTAATTCAAAGTCTGATGAATAGATCAAACCTGGGTGTTGGATGGTTTTTGTAAAGCTGCCCACGTAGTCCCAGTGTGCACCCAGGTTGAACATCAGTGCATGAGCTACTACCACCATGGCACTTAGAGCAGCATCAGGTAGAACGTAGAGGCATCCCTCAATACTTGATAAATTCTGATTGCCTAAATTGCTTTACAAATGCTGAGTACACACAGAGTATTAGCATATTCTTTTAACATGTGTGTGAAAATTTAATTAGGCATCATTTGAGCAGCTGCTCTTGAGACTGGTTTTTCCTTTCCCAGGATTTCTCTTCAGACAGGTTTGGCTGCATAAAATGTAAAACATTGAAGTTTTTTGGTTCCCTTAAGGAATATGCAGTAACAACATTTGATCAAAGATAAACATGATGAAGTGAAATAGGATGTACTGTAAAAGAAACATATTCTCCCTATACGACAATTCATCTGAAATTCCCTTTTGCTTGGGCTACTTCCCTAATGAATAAAGTTTAAAAAAATCTTTTAAATTAATTATTTCTTTTTCATAATTCTTGAACCAGAAATAGTAAAGCATTGTTATTTAATCATTCATAGTGATAAAAATAATTATGCTTTCTAAAAATGATAAGCATTTAAGACAGTAAAATGTTACATGTTAGAAATTTAGGAAGATAAAAGAGAATCAATAAATAAATTTAATATACCTTTTGTCCTTTCCTATAATACTTACAAAAGAGATTTATGAATACATATTTTAAATAGAACTAACAGAATTAGGTCTCTGATTTCCTCCTACTTATTTCTATTGCAAAATACGTTTATGGAATGTTTATCAGCTTTACTAACATGGATACTTAAATTATACTTCAGTGACTTAAGAATTCATAGGTATGCTTAAGTACACTTAAAGCCAAAAATGAAAAATAAGATTAAAAACTCATTATGAAGTGTTCTAAAAGTATGTTTGGAGATAAGCCCAATGAATATAAAAATAGTTCTTTCATGGATAAGATTGTGATATTTTCTTCCCTAAATATCTTTATTTGTATTTGTGATTGTATATGTATTTTAATTGTTTATTTTATAATAACTTAGAGTTATATAAATTAGAAAAGAAAACAGTATTAAAGGGACAGAACTCCCATAACAGTAAAGAACACTGAAAAACTACTTCTAAATAAAAGCAATCAAAATACTAGCAAAATTTGTCAAAATCAGCTTTTTCACAATCTTCAAAAAACCTAACAGTTTGTAAAATCTGAAGAGAGCTTATTAAAAAATGACTGAAACTTAGTACAATGACCTTCATGGTATTTCAGTTTATCTGATTTCCATCCCTTTTGTAGTAATTCAGTGGTATCCTTGAAAACAAGCTGTGTAGCAGCCACTGGAAGGGGAAGACCAGATTTCAAGTTCCTTAAGATGTTCCATCTCCAGAGAATTGTATCTCTAGGGCATTTTCTGAAACAATCAGCAGCAATTTCCTAACACCATTGCTGCAGAGGTGATGATACCAGTTGAGGCAAATAAGTTGTGAACCATTTTTTTTTTTCAAATCTGTAGAATACAAAGTTGATAGGAGACTTTGGAAAGTTCCTGCATGTTTCTAAGAATCTAGATTACTAGGTGCATGTGTAAGTGTTTCACAGGTTTAGGGCTGTGCACATACTAAGGAAAGACCTGAGAGTGCCCTAATCTTTCACCTCCGGTCATCATTGGGAACTTGCAAGTGAAGGCTGAAAGTTGTATATTAATGGAGCATTAAAGCTGTGCCCCAATGTACACACAGGCTTTTTGACAAAGGGAGGAAGACTTAATGGTTTAAGGTATTTAAGGAAATTTTTGTATAATCATTAGCTGAACATTAATCCAACCAGAGACCTTCATGACTGCATACAACAAGGAATACAATCTTTGCATACTTAGTTCAGGAAAGTTAGCAAATAAAAAATAATAAAAGAAAACAAAATAGATTAAAAACAATAATAGTAACAACAAATCCCGGACAGGAGATCTCATTTCCAGAGTTGTTCATATTATATTGAAATGTCCAATTAATAGTGACAGGAGGCAGTTAAATGCCTAGGCAGATAGTGGCTGTTCCCCTGTGAAACCTTACCTCCAAGGCAAAGGCAATTTAAAGCCTGAAAGCTAAGCTACAAGTCAAAGCCTGGGACTAGATCGAGAATGTGTCTTCCCATTTGGTATGATTTCCTCTGATTGATCTCCACCCTTCACCTGATTTACATATACCTACTTTTTCCTAATTGGTTTTCTACACTACTGTGCCCACTTTTGAGTGGTGCCTTTGCATTAGCCTTTCTTTGCATACTCACAAATCTGCATGCATTCCCCTATTCTGAGCCCATAAAAGCCAAGATTCAGCCATACTGGGAGATAAATCTCCCTGCTCCGGGTGGGGATCTCCCTTGCATCTCCTCTCTGCTGAGAGCTATTTCATTGCTCAATAAAATTACTCCCTGCCTTCCTCACTCTTTGACTGTCAGTGTATCCTCATTCTTCTTGGACATAGCACGAGAGCTCTGAACTCACCAAATGTGCACACAGAGAAGGCTGTAATATCTTAGCCCTCTGCCCTGCGCCAGTGAAGGGCAGCTGCTTCGAACAACAGAAATGGTGGTGGGGCTGAGACAGCCCCAAAGCTGTAGGCTGAGGCAAGGCAAGGGTGTTGCCACCCAGTTGTTTCCAGCTGGCAAAAGTGATCAAGAAAAATCTTGTATCCCAACTTTCAAAAAAAGTTGTGAGATGCATAAAGATATGAGAAAATATGGCCCATACATAGGAAAAAGCAATCAAGAGAAGGTGATTCTGAGAAAACTTAGATGTTGTACTTATAAGACGTATTATTTTTCTTTTGCTTCCATCTCAAATTACCAAAAATTAGTAACTTAATATAAACTTATTATCCTACAGTTTTGTAGCTCATTTCAACAGGATCACCAGGCTAAAATCCAGGAGTCAGCAGGACTGAATTCCTTTCTAGAATCTGTGGAGCATGATTTATTTCCTTGCCTTTTCATGCTTCTAGAGGCCACCCATGTATTTCTTAGATTATTGTCTTATTCTTCCCTCTTCAAAGCTTAAAATAAAGGATTGAATTTTTCTCACTTTGAATCTCCAACTCTTCCTGCATAGTTGCATCTCTTTCTTACTAAAGTTAGGAAAGTTTCTCTGCTTTTAAGGACTCACAGGATTGAATTGGGAATGCTCAGAGAATACAGAATAATCTCCCAGTCTCAAGGTCCATTAATTCAATCACTCCTGTAAACTGCTTTTAACCATGTAATGTAGTAAATTCACAGATTCCAGTGATTAAGAAATGGACTTCTTTGGAGAGCCATTATACTGCATATCAAATAAGAGAAAGATTGTAAATCAGCCACTACAAATATGTTTTTAAAAAGCTAAAGGAAACCATGTATATAAAAGTAAAGCACAAGGACTGTATTTCACCAGAGAATATCACTAAAAATAAAAATTATGAAAAGAAATAAAATAGAATTATTGATGTTGAAAAGGCAACAACTGAATTATAAGCTTCACCAAAAAGACTCAACAGCAGACTTGAGTTGGTAGAAGAAAGAGTAAATGAACTTCAAAAGAGGTTAACTGAGATTATACATTTTGAAAATAAAGAGAAAAGAATGAAGAAAAAGAGAAAAATAAACAGAATCTCAGAACCTATGGAGTGCTGTTATGTGTACCAACATACGTACAAGGAATACCCTATAAAAAGAAGACAAAAGAAAGGACAAAAAGAATATTTGAAGAAATAATGGCTAACAGTGTTCCAAATTCAATAAAAACATTAATCTGCCTGTTCAAGAAGCTCGGTGAACTCCAAGTAGGACAAGCAAATCTATATTTAGACACATTGTAGGTTGTTGAAAGTGAAAGGCTTAGAATCTTAGCAGTGAAAGAAACATAATTCATAATGTACAAAGGCTATTTACTTGATTAACTGTTAAATTCTTGGTAGCTACCATAGAGATGAGAAGGCAGCAGGAGGATGTATTTAAAGTGTTACAAGAAAATGACTTCCCACCAAGCGTTTTATATCCAATAAAACTATCCATTAAAGATGAAAAATAAAGACATTTCCAGATTTAAAAAAGACTGAGAGAATTCATCCTTATAAGACGTATCTTATAATAAATACCAAAGACTGAAATAAAATGACAATAGATAATAAAAAAGTACACATAAAGAAATAAGGAGTGCTTATAAAATAACTTTGTAGGTAAGTATAAAACCAACTTTTGGTGATCCTTTTTTGTTTGTAAACCTTTTTTTTGTTCTTATGATATACAAAACAGCTTCATTAAGCAATAATTATACATATGTATTGCTAGGCATACAATGTATAAAGATTTAATTTGTATAACAATAACACAAAGGAGTGGGGAGACAATGGATACACAGGAGCAAAGTTTTTGTATACTAGTATAACCAATTGGTTTTAATTGGAATTATACTTCTATAAATCATGATGTTACTTGCAATGACTAGGGCAACCACTAAAAAAAGAATAAAACATATAATAAAAAATGACAATAGAATTAAAAGTCTTAACAATTGTAAACATATCTACACTCCTAATAAAAAAGCCCCAAACTTTATGAAGCAAAAACTGCTAGAATTGAAGGAAGAACTAGACAGTGTAACAAAAATACTTGTAAAAGTCAATACTCCACGTTTAATAATGGATAGAACAATTAGGCAAATGATCATCAAGGAAATAGAACACTTGCATAACACTGTAAACCAACTGTATGTAACAGACATCTCTATAACATTCCACCCAATAACAGTAGAATATACATTTTTCATAAGTTCACAGGGAATGTTCTCCATCATAGACCATTTATTACACCTTAAAATAGCCTAAATACATTTAAAAAAATTAAAATTATGTCAAGTGTTTTCTCCAACCACAATGAAATTAAATTTGAAATCAATAACAAAATTTTTAAAATTTGTAAGTAAAATTTAGACAACACACTTCTAAATAACTATTGGGTTGAAAAATATCCATGAGGAAAGTTAGAAGATACTTTAAGACAAATTAAAATGAAAACATAATAGACCAAAACTTATGGGCCAAAGCTAAAGAGGTACTTATAGAATTTTTAAAAATGGTGGTAAATGCCTATTTTAAAAGTAAGATTTCAAATCAGTAACCTAAACTTTTGACCTAGAAACTAGAAAAAAATGAGAAAACTGAACTCGAAGCAAAAAAGAGAAAGAATTAATAAAGATTAAGGCAGAAATAAATGAAAGAGGGGATAGAAAAACAGTAGAAAACTTTTAGAAATGTTGGTTCTTGGAAAAGATCAACAAAACTGAAAAACATTTAGCTTGACTGATCTGATAAGACAAAAAGAGAGGACTTAAATTACTAAAATCAAAAATAAAAGGGCATTACTACTGTCTTTACAAAAAATAAAAAAAATTAGAAGGAAATATTTTTTGAACAATTATATGCCAAAAATTAATATATATGAAATGGAAATATTTCTAGAATGACATAAACTCTTGAAACTGACTGGAGAAGAAACATATCATCTGAATAGACTTACAAATAAAGGAGTTAAATTAGTGATTAAAAAACTTTACACATACAAATATTGTCCCAGATGGCCTCACTAGTGAATTATACCAAACATTTAAAAAGAATTATCATAAATCTTTCACAAACTCTTAGGAAAAAAAAAGAAGAGAGCATTTATCAACTAATTCTATGAGGTCAGAATTATCCAGATACTAAAACTATAAAAAGATTTCACTTGAAAAGACCAATATCCCTTTTAAATACAGACACATAAAACCTCACAATACTAGGGACCAAATCTAGCAACACATATTAATAAAAAGGATTACATAAACTCATTAGGTGGGATTTATCCAAGAAATAAAAGGTTGGATAACATCCAAACACCAATCATTAAAATACATCATATGATTAGAACTAAAGATAAACATGACATGACCTCCAAGTAGATGTAGAAAAATCATTTTACAAAAGTGAACACCCTTTTATAATAAAAACACTACCACACTACAAATAGAAGAGAACATCCTCCCTTGTGGGCAATAATCAAGATTCCAGGTCCTTCCTGTGTCTATGTGATGGCCAAGATTCCTCTCCCTCATTAGACATAGCAGAACTTCACTTTAGTAATTAAGGACGTTATTTAAAGCAGAATTGAATAAAAGAGGGTTCTATCTTCTCTCTCCCTTAGCCATTCCAATGGTTCTTATTGACCTCAGTTTCCTCATGAGCTTTTTGAAAGGGTCAAAGGAAGGACAGAAGAATTGATGACATCTGAGGTAGCTTCAACTTATGATGTCTTACTCTAAAACACCTTGCTTTTTAGACTACCAGTTCATAAACAAGGCATATCGTGTGGCTTCCTGAAGCACTCAGGAAGAAATAAGGAGCTGCTTAGGTGTTGGGCAACCTTTAAAAGGACAGAAAGAAGTAGGACCTCCTCCAGTCCCGTCTCTTGTCTGAGGCTGAAACCTGGACTGATGCTAACTCTGTACCTTTGCTATGTATGACCCATGCCACCCCTCCTTGTCACACTCTGAAGGTTTTCCCAGGGGCTTCTCACCCCACCTGCCATATTCCTCCTGGCTCCCCGCATGATGCAGCCAAGATCTCAGGCCCATCCCCTAGTGCTGTTCTGTGAGGCCGGAACATTCACCATGGCTCCCAGCCAAAGCCCACAGACATGAGTCGGCTCCCCAGTCCAGGGGAGCTAAGGCAGAGCTGGGCCTCCTGAGTCCATACTGGCAAGAACTAGGAGATACCGTTTCTGTCCCTGAGTTTCCCAGCTCTTAGCATTATGTGCTATTTTTTTGAGGACCCCCAAGCTCTACTATCCTCAACCATCCTCACACTCCCCATTGCCTCTATCTACACTGCTCTTCCTTTTCCTTCCCAAGGACCTGTATCACCCTCCTGTATCAGTTGTCCATCAGGCCCATGCTCTGTCATTATCAAGGCAGTAACTATCTAAAGGATGAACTCTGTGTCCATGCCAGGCAAGGATCAACTGACTTCAATTCCAGAGGGACCATGGGATGATCCTAACTTACCTTCCCCTTTTTCTACTTCATCCCATATTTCTCAGTTTCTTTCATTTTCCCCAACTCCTGGGGCTTCCAGTTCCTCCTTACCCCTGTCCTCATATCCAAAATACAGAACACCCTCAACCTGATTAAAAATAAAGTATCTATGAAAATCTGCAGCTAAAATCGTACTTAATGGCGAAAAAAAAAATGAATGCTTCTTGCTAAGATGGGGAACCAGACAGGGATGTCTTCTCTCACCACTTCTATTCAGCATTATACTGGAGGTTCTAGCTAGAGCAATTAGGAAAGAAGAAGAAAATCATGCAGATTAGAAAACGTTTTAGTCCATTGTCACATTGCTATAAAGAAATATCTAGGACTGTGTAATTTATAAAGAAAAGAGGTTTAATTGGCTCACAGATCCACAGGCTGTCTAGAAAGCATAATGCTGGCTGGCAACCCTGGGGGACCTCAGGAAACTTTTACAGTTAAAGGCAAAGCAGAAGCAGTTGTTTTCACATGGCTGAGCAGGAGGAAGGTGGAGGAAGTGTCACACACTTCCAAATGACCAGATCTTGTGAGAACTGTATCAGAAGAAGAACACCAAGGGGGGAATTCTGCCATCATGATCTAATAAGCTCCCAAGAGGCTCCAGCTCCAATACTGGGGATTACAATTTGACTTGAGATTTGAGCAGGGACACAAGTCCAAACCATATCAGAAAAGATGTAAAATTATTTCTGTTTGTCAAATATATATTGTGCATAGAAAATCCTATGGAATCTAAAATAAATTATTAGAACTTACTAATGATTCAGCAAAGTTTCTGGATACAAAAGCAATATACAAAAATCAGCATATATTTATACAATAGAAATGAACAATCTAGAAATAAAATTAGAGAAATAATTCAATATACAGTGACACCAAAAAAAAAAAAAAGAAAAGAAATAGAAGTGTAAGACTCAGATACAAAATTCTACAAAATATTGGAGAAAGAAAAAAAAAGAATTGGATAAAAAAAATCCTAGTTAATGGATTAGAAGACTTAATGTTGTAAAGATAGCAATACTCTTCAACTTGTTAATGAAATTTAATGCAGTCTGTGTCAAAATCATATCTGCTATATATATCAAAATTGGGAAGCTGAATCTAAAATAAACTCAAGATGGACTAAAGACTTAAACCTAAGACCTGAAACTATAAAAATTCTTGAAGATAACATTGGACAAACCCTTCTAGATATTGGCTTAGGCAAGGATTTCATGACCAAGAATCCAAAAGCAAATGCAATAAAAACAAAAATAAGTTTGTTTAAGCTTACCTTTGTTTTTATTGCATTTGTTTGGGTTCCTGGTTGTAAAAGTCTTGCCTAAGCCAATGTCTAGAAGGGTTTTTCCAGTGTTAAACAACCCCATCAAAAAGTAGGTGAAGGATATATACAGACACTTTTCAAAAGAAGACATACATGTATGTGGCCAACAAACATATGAAAAAAAAGCTCATCATCACTGGTCATTAGAAAAATGCAAATCAAAACCACAATGAGATACCATCTCACATCACTTAAAATGGTGATCACTAAAAAGTCTGGAAACAACAGATGATGGTGAGGATGCGGAGAAATAGGAATGCCTTTACACTGTTGGTGGGAGTGTAAATTAGTTCAACCGTTGTGCAAGACAGTGTGGTGATTCCTCAAACATCTAGAACCAGAAATACCATTTGACCCAGCAATCCCATTACTGGGTGTATACCCAAAGGATTATAAATCATTCTCTTATAAAGACACATGCACATGTATGTTCACTGTGGCACTTTTTACAATAGCAAAGACTTGGGACCAATCCAAATGCCCATCAGTGATAGACTGGATAAAGAAAATGTGGCACATATACACCATGGAATACTATGCAGCCATAAGAAAGAATGAGTTCATGTCCTTTGTAGAGACATGGATGAAGCTGGAAACCATCATTCTCAGCAAACTAACACAAGAACACAAAACCAAACACTGCATGTTCTCATTCATAAGTGGGAGTTGAATGGTGAGAACACATGGATACAGGGAAGGGAACATAACATACCAGGGCCTGTTGTGGGGTTGGGGGAAAGGAGAGGGAGAGCATTAGGACAAATACCTAATGCATGAGTAGCTTAAAACCTAGATATAGGGTTGATAGGTGCAGCAAACTACTATGGCACATGTATACTTTGTAAAAACTTGCAGGTTCAGCACATGTATCCTAAAACTTCAAATAAAACAAAACAAAACAAGAGATAAATAAAACAAAAAACAAAACCAGAGATAAATAGCTGGGACCTAATGAAACTAAAGAGCTTTTGCATGGCAAAAGTAACAGCAGAGTAAAGAGAAAAACCACAGAGTGGGAGAAATCTTCACAATCTATACATCTGACAAAGGACTAATATCCAGAATCTACAACTAACTCAAACAAGCCAATAAGATAAAAACAAACAGTCCCATCAAAAAGTGGAGTAAGGACATAAATAGACAATACTTAAAAGAAGATATACAAATGGCCAATAAACATATGAAAAAATGCTCAATACCACTAATGATCATGGAAATGCAAATCAAATCAAAACCACAATGCAATACCACCTTACTCCTGCAAGAATGGCCGTAATAAAAAAATAAAAAAACAGTAGATGTTGGCATGGATTCGGTGAAAGGGGAGCATTTCTACACTGCTGGTGGGAATGTAAATTAGTATAGCCACTATAGAAAACAGTGTGGAGATTCCTTAAATAACTAAAAGTAGAACGACCATTTGATCCCGCAATCTCACTACTAGATACTTACCCAGAGGAAAATAAGACATTATTCAAAAAAGATACTTGTACATGCATGTTTATAGCAACACAATTTACAATTGCAAAATTGTGGAACCAGCCCAAATGCCCATCAATTAATTAGTGGATAAATTGTGGTATATATGTATGATGGAATATTACACAGCCATAAAAAGGAACGAATTAATAGCATTTACAGTGACCTGGATGAGACTGCAGACTATTATTCTAAGTGAAGTAACTCAGGAATGGAAAACCAAACATAGTACATTCTGACTGTTATGTGGGAGCTAAGCTATGAGGACACAAAGGCATAAGAATCATACAATGGACTGTGGGGACTTGGGGGAAAGAGTGGGAGGTGTGAGGGATAAAAGACTACAGATATAGTGCAGTGTATACTACTCAGGTGATGGGTGCATCAAAATCTCGCAAATCACTGCTAAAGAACTGACTCATGTCACAAAATACCACCTGCACCCCAATAACTTATGGAACAAAAATAATAATATTAATTAAATAGGGAAAGGCTGCCATGCGTAGTGGCTCATGCCTGTAATCCCCACACTTTGGGAGGCCAAGGCAGGAGGATCACCTGAGATCAGGAGTTAGAGACCAGCCTGGCCAACATGGTGAAACCCCATCTCTACTAAAATTACAAAAATTATCTAGGCATGATGGTGTGTCCCTGTAATCCCAGCTACTCAGGAGCCAGAGATAGGAGAATCTCTTGAACCCAGGAGGAGGAGGTTGCAGTGAGCTGATATTGTGCTACTGCATTCCAGCCTGAGCGATAGAACACGACTTTGACAAAAAAAAAAAAATCATTAAAATAATTAATGGGAAAGGGAAGGGACCAGAATAGGCTAAGCAATCCTGAAAAAGACCACAGTTAGAGGACTCATACTTCCAGATTTCAAAACTTATTATAACCATGATATAATACTGGCCTAAGAATGAACACCTTTCAATGGATAAGAATTGAGAATCTAAATATAAACCCTTACACTTTTGGTCAGGGATACCAAGACAATTCAAAGCATGCAAGAATAGTGTTTTGATCAATGACGCTTAGACAGCTGGATACCTATACTACAAAGAATGAAGCTGAATGCCTATCTCATACTATATAAAAAGTAACTGGAAATGGGACATAGACCTACGTGTAAGTGATAAAACTATAAAAATCTCATAAGAAAGTAGAGAGGTAAATCTTTGTGATTATAGTTTAGGCAATGGTTTCTTAGTTATGACACCACAATTGCAAGTGACACAAAATAATTCATTACAATATAATTGAACTTTATTACAATTATAATTATTATTTTTGCCTTAAAGGGCACCATTAAGAAAAATTAAAAGGCAGTTCAAAAAATGGGAGAAAATGTTTGCAATTCTCATAAGGGTCTTGTATCCAGAATATATTAAGAACTTTTATAACTTCACAATAAGAAGACGAATAACCCATTTAAAAAATGAGTCAAGAATTTAAATAGTCATTTCTCCAAAGAGGATATACAAATGCCCAACAAGCCCACAGAATTATGTCAACATCATTACTTAGTAGAAAAAGGCAAATCAAAATCCCAATGAGATACCATTTTATGCCCATTAGGATGGCTACAATTTTAAAAGACAATAGCAAGGATTGGAGTAACTGGAACCCTCAGGCATTACTGCTGACATTGAAGAATGATGCTGCCACTGTGGAAAACAGTTTGTCAGGTTCTCTAAATATTATATGTAGAATAATAATATAATAGTTATTAAAATTCTAGGTATATACAAAAGTGAAATGAAATGAATATCAAGAGTCTCAAAAAAAATTGAAGAAATCCAAATCTCCACCAATTGCTAAATGAACAAAGTGTGATTTATCTATGCAATTGAATATTATTCTGCAATAAAGTAAATGAATGAGAGATACATGCTGCACCATAAATGAACCTTGAAAACACTGTGCTTAGTGAAAAAATTCACAAAGGACCACATATTGTATTACTCTATGTATATTAAATGTCCTGGGAATAAATAAATCCATCAGACAGAAAGTAGTCTTGGATTGTTAGGGGTTGAATGGAGAGAAACTGCAAATGGGGTGATAAAAATAGGAAAATAGAGTGGTGACAGTTGCACAATTCTGGGAACATACTAAAAACCTCTGAATTGTATATTCTTAAATTGTGAATTTTATGATAGGTAAATTATATCTCAATAATGCTGTTATTAAAATGTACTAAAATTATCAAATATCTTTTGCCTTCATTCTGCAAATTTACCCCATATTTTCCCAATGTGCTTCTTTCTCACATAGATATATAGATATATTCATTACAGTTAATACCAACTTTGATAATTTGATGGCAAATTTCCCCATTTTATTATTATTTTTCCATTTATACTTAATAAATATCTTAATAAATAAATTTTGGATAGTGTTAATGTCCCCCCCTTTTTTTCATAACAGCTTTCCTTAGTTTTAGCTTGCAAGTGTGTGTGTGTGTGTGGGTACCCGTGTGTTATTAGAAAGGACTGGGGAGTAGCTGTCAAAGTATAGGGGACAAAAAAAACTAAATGTTCAAACATATTTTTTTATCCTGATTAAGCCCTTACTAAATTGAATTTCATATGACTTTCAACTCTGAGAAAATGAAGTATAGTAACACTGGATAGTGGTTTCTGCAGTAAAAATGTTAAGAGAAATATAAAATTGAATAATTGATACCATAGAATTAAAAAGCTAAGCTAATATTTAACAGAGTTCTACAGTTTTCTTTTTATTAAATTCCATGTTTGTGCTTTTTAAATATCATGTGTTGCTTTTTAGATATCTACACACACTTAGCACTTAGCAAAGATTATAGCATCTGACATTTAATTTATGTCCACATGTATTTGCTGAAAGCTAAAATTTTGTCACTTCAAAATGTACAGAGATACATTAGTCTACTTATTTGATCTTTTAAATGATCGCTAAATTAAATATACAGCAAGCCACTATACCAAATCTGGACCTTAAGATACTTCAGTGTTTCCATAGCATTCGAAACATGAGATGAAGAGAGACCAGAATATGCAGCAACACCATTAAATGCACTTTCATTCTCATATTTCTGATTTGCTCATTCATAAGCGACTCTAGTTTCATGTGGTGCCAATTTTTAAGGAATTCCAGGAAAAAGAATGTCCATGGTTTTCTGTAATCTGTGAACTAATTATGCTGTATTTCATAGAAGTTTCTCTATTTTTGAGTGAGGTTCATCCAACAGAAAGAATTATATGGTTCACTCAAAACTTAATTCAGAGAGCAGAAAAATCCTCAAGGTAAATCCTTGAAAGTATTTTCTTCAACCTGAGCTCTCTATATACACCCAAAAAACCCAAACGAACAGCTCATTTAAAGTGATATTCTTACCTTGTAGATAATTGTTTTATGTTTAAACTCAGTGTTTCTATGTACACCTTTTAATTCTAAGTTCCATTCCTAACAACCTTGCACTCACATATGTCCATTTTATGATAATGAGAATGTCCACTTTATATGGATCTAGATCTGAACTTGTGTCACATTCTATATCTCCACCTATATGTTCGTATCCACATTTTACCCTATTTATTCCTACTTGAGAAATTAGGGAAGTGTGAATTAATAAAAATATTTCTAATTATGCTGGAAGAGAAATCCAGGTCTTGTGAATTTGATTTAGATATTCCTTCTGTTAAATCATACTTTTGTTCCACTCTGAATGAATGTGATGATTTTGAACACCCAGGAATATGTATTGGAGTATTTATTTTCTATGAAGCAAAATATTTCCATTTGTAAGCAGTTATAGTGTATGAACCCTCAGTTACACAACTCTGAAATCTTCAGTCATGTAAATCAAAATTCATAGACATGTTTGCTACATTTTAATGTATGTAGTATTTTACATAAAAATATAGTGGAGCTGGCAAGAGAGACTTGTAAAGCAAATGGTTCTTATAAAGCATAAATCCAGATAACTGACCAATAGATAAATGGAGTTGTAAAATATGTACCAGTGGTTGGAATTTGTGTGTGATTAGGTTAACATAAGTAGGCTAAACCTTGGGGCTAGTCTGTGGATTTGTTCTTAATATTTAGTAATTCATGTGTAAAAACAGTTAATCAACAAGACCCCAATTTTCTACACTTTAAATAGCATAACAGATTCTAAGTAGATTGCCATCACCCTGCTTCATTTTGCTGATCTTATTGAGGTATTTGTCTCTTTGATCTCTGACTTATGTTTTTAAGTCAGTCCACCTTTTGTTTTGAGCTAATAGTAAAGCTAGCTTTACTATTTTTGTTTGGACATGTAGAGAAGTTCACATAATTTTTTAGTAGTTGAAATGGCACCTTTGAACTTGGAAAGCATAAGACCAATGGGGATTCACTTTGGTTTTAAAATTTATGCCCTACAAAATGTAAAACCTGACATACTGAGTCTCCAACTCATTTGGTTTGGTTGAATATAATTCTTACTTCATTTTTGTGGATTAATTACAACTTTACTTTTCATTTGAAAGTATATGAAATACTTTGCCTTCAACATCAAAAATAAAACTACATTCTGGCTGCCTGGTGTGGAAGCTCATGAAAACAAGAGCCATGGACTTCTTAATCTCTCATTTATCCTCAGGGCCTGACATACAAGAAGTAGTCAGTATCTATTTCTTAAATGAATGTTTGAGTGAACAAACTTTTTCTGATTTGACACAGACCAAATTTGGGAATGGAGAATGGAGACTGTGTACAATGGGAATGTGGCTTACTAAATAAGTCATTTTGATGAATTCAGTGGAATCCCATGTAACTAGCCAAGTTTGAAGATTTTACTTGATTTTTGCCATTTAATTATTTCTAATCTTCTGCCTGTGATGTACAAATGGCACACATTAATTTCTCACTGTCACATGATTTCTCAGATTGGCTCATAGCTCTACTAGTCAGTTTTCTATAATACTCTCTAGAGTATCACATTATTTTTAACAGACTGATAATTAACCTAGGTCTTCATTAGAAAGGGAGGGCAATATATTGGTTTTAAGCATTCTTAATAATGAGACTATTTATTCCTAATCAAATTGAAATGTAATATATTAGTAATCAGTATTAAAGAGCTTAGTAATTTCATTTACATTCATTCATCCAACAAACGTTATTCACAATTTCAGGCACCTTATTATGTGCTAAGTTATATTTACTAAGGTATTCCAGTTACCTTTTAATACATTATTACTTCTACATCTACTGGAAATAAGGTTGGATTTAGCTTGACATAAATGTATTTATGCTTGCTGTTAGCCTAATTGCAGGCATTTAGAATTCTCTAATGTCTATGTTTGTTATACATTAAGTAGTTAATCAATAATAACTTTTAATTGATACATCGATAGATGCATTCTATCTGAGGTATTTAATTAATTGCATTAGAAAAGATGGGCTATGTTATGATGAAGAAACAAACTCAGTGGCCTATGTAGATTATATTAGTATTTCCAATTATTTGCTCTCCTTCGGCTCAGATCATTCATCCTCATTGGTTTCCGTGTGACTTGCAGTACTTCCTTGTGGAATAATGTATATTGCCACCCCATTGCCATGGGGCTTAGTCATTTGTCTTGGTTTTGCCAAGGAGATATGAACGGGCATGATAAATATCACATTCAAACAGACACTTTAATGGCCATTGTACGGTTTCACTCTCTTTTCTGGTTAGCATTAGGGCAAAACAGGGGCTGCTTTGTAAGTCTCTACATCTTTGGATGGAGAGTACTTCTAAAGTAGAGATTCAGAGCTAGGGCTGACCCAAATCATCATGTAACATGAGAGAAAAATAAGCAATTGTTATGGTAAACCACTAAAAATTTGGAGGTCTTTGTTTTTGCACCCCTATTTAACAAAAGCTGATCAATATAAATAACAAAATTATTTCTCACTCATTCCATCTGTTCATTCTATGTGGTCTATGCTCTCCTCCTCATTGTCCTCCCTCAAGGATTGCATTTCACAAAGCTGTTACCACATGGGCAGGTAATGTGGCAGAGAGAAAGTAACATGGCAAACCCAGCTCCAGCAGTTGATGTTTCCTCCAGAAAAGGACACACCTCAAGTTTCAAAGATCAAAGCAAGTCATATAATTTACCTTAATTAAAGGGGTAAAGGGAAGAAAACTGGCGAACAGTGAAAGGTCGCCACAAAAATGAACACTCCACAGTTTATAGTCTCTTTCAGAACTGACTTAGTATATGAAACTTCTTTTGCAAAGAAGGGCTCAGGTTTGGCTTTGAACATTCTCACAGAGAAGACCTTTATACGTGACACTTTTGAATTGCCAGTACTAATACAGACTAAAACAGAACTGAAGACAGCATGGAAAAAACCTACAAGTTCATTTGAATGAGTTCCTCACTTATAAATTTATATTTAAAAACAAAAGCTGGAACAATCCTCTTAATTAATTTGCAATACATTTTCCTGAAGATGGAATGTTCTATATCTGTGCTGTCCAATATGGTAGCCACTTTCCAAAGGGGCTGCTGAGCCCTTGAAAGGTGGCTAGTGAAAATGTGGATAGCCAAAAGTGTATCCTATCAGAGTTCAAGTTTAGAAGCAAATCTGTTTTCAGAGAAAACAGTTTTCATCTGTTCCCAGCTTTGTCCTAGGAAAGCATCCAACTTGTACTTTTTTCCATTTTAGGTTTTCCTTTCTTGTGGGCAGATTTCTTAAAGACTGGGACTATCTGCCACCATTTTTGAAATAATCAGAAATACACTGAGGTTGTATCTTAAGAGCAATTACTGCCATAAATCTATATTCTGGAGAGACACCCTTTAAGCAACCCCACAGATTTCATGATCAAGGGAATGGATATGAATCTCTTCAGAAAATTCCCAGTAATTTCAAATTATAAGGTAGACAATAGGCCTCATCTGTAAACCACAGATCATTTGCTTTGCTATTTTTCCTAAACTTCTGTTATGCATATGCAAGTGCCTACTTTACATCTTCATTTTGAATGATTAATAGGTATCTTAAACTTAATATATTCTAAAATTGAAATATTTGTTTTCTTCCCCCAATTTTAGCTGTCCCCAGCAGAATCCATCTCAAGATAATTTTACTCTATTTTAAGTGCAAAAAATGGAAGTCATTTCTAATTCCATTGTCTCTCTCACAACCATATCTCAGTACATCATCAGCACATTTTATTCCTCAAAATATATACAGATTCAAGTCCTCATCATCCCTTCCACTGCTGCTTCCCTAAGTTACATGACCATCACCTTTCTCAAGAACTGTTGTGTGCTGGCTAATGGACCTTTTACTTCCTAATTGGCTTCCTGTCTCCTTAATGTGCTTTGTCCCAGTAAAAACTAAAGTATTTTTTTAAACACAAGACAAATTTTAATACCCCCTGCACAAAACCCTTTAAAGGTTTACAAGGCCCTTATTATTTGGTTCCTCACTACCCTCTCACCTTAGCTAAATAAACTTCCTTGCTCTTCCTTGAACACATCAAACAACTTCCCACCACAGAGGCCCTTTGCTCTTGCCATTTCTTCTGTACTGAATGCTTTTTCTCTAGGGATCTGCAGGGCATGCTTTCTCTTTTTATTCAAGATTCTACTAAAAAGCATCTCTTCAGAGAGGCCTTTTCTAACCCCATTATCTAAAATAACATACCCATATTTTGTATCTTCTCACTTTGTTTTTTTCTTCCACTAATTTCTATCTGACTTTATATTGTACATTATTTGTTTAGATTTTTTGTTTTAATCAGTTGTCTTTTTCCACTGGAATGTAAGCACCATAAGTTCAGGCATGTTATCTTATAGCTCTATCCAAATTTCCTAAAATAAGGTTGGGAACAGAATCAACGCTAAATAAATATTTGTTGAATGAACAAATGAATTTCTAAATAATTATGTAAGCATTAAATATATTCTTTGGTAAAAGGACTTTGTGATTTTGAACTAGGTTGCCTTAGATGAAGTCCATTAAGAAATCATTAGTTCCCTACTTGTCTGGTAATTCCAAAGGCAATTAATTATAAATTGTAAATAAATTCATTTTATGTATAATGTATTTTTGAATCATAATTCACTAACACTTCAGAAAAATGAACACAAGGGGTTATGGTTTCATGACTAAGCCAGTTTCTATCAGACTTTTGAGCTATGGGTTTGGTTTTAAAGTGGTCAAGCAATTATTTTAGCAGTTCATATTTTGCCTAAAAAGTTAGCTTTTAAAAGTCATTTACTGATTTTAAGAAATGGTCAATAGACAGTTTGTGGCCAACTAACAAGACAATTTTCAATCACTTAAATTATTATTTTCTGATCCCAGAATGCTTTGTAAGCTTTATCTAATAAAGCTTCAGTAACTGATTTTTAAGGAAAGCATTGGTAATATTCAATACTTTCATTGCTCTTTACTGCATTTTGTTGTTTAAAGAGGGAGAATGATTTCAGGGGCTCATGAAGCCTTTTAAAGACTGCTCGTCTAGACTTTTCAAACAATCCAAGACAGGTATCCTCCATGCACGTAAATAAATTGGATTCCCCAAAATCTTGTTCCATTGACCTCCCTCCTCTTCCTTCATCTTGTTTTTCTGTTTTCTCATTGCTGACACCTATTTCAGAGTTATGACTCTGAAGCTGGTCTTGCCAGATCCAAACCTCATCTATCAATAGGATTCATCTGTAAACCACAGATGTTCAGCTTCCTCTCCTAGCTATTTGAGGGTCTCATGTAAACTACTTCCAGTCTCTCTTCTGACTGTAACTGTTACATATTTTTTTCTTTAAAATTGACCTTCATAATTCATGAGGTTCAGTTTTGTAATACCCAAATTATACCGTTTACAAAGAAAATTCCCCAGGTCTGTCTTTTTATTTTATTAGATTTGCTGGCTTTTGAATCACATGAAAGAAGCTCTATTCTTAACAAGACAAATCTGGATAGAATATTAACAGAAAACCTTAATTAATCCCCTGAAATTCTAATGTTTCCCATTTCTCAGATAACTGAGGCTCAGAGAGATTAAATTATTTTTCCCCAGTTATACTAAGGTAACAACTAATGAAGTTGGGGTTCAAAACAAGTTATATACTATTGTAAGTTCCCTTCTATTTCTGCTATATTATTGATGCTAAACATCTATTTTCAAAAGCAAATTTTAACAAGCAATAAGTGGTAAAAAGAAAAGAAAAAGATTCTACAAACTTAAAAGCATGTATCAGACTTTGAAACTTGTTCTAAAGCCTTAAAATTAAATTAGGAGCCTTTGGCATTACATCATTATTCTTTCAAAATTTAACTAATTTAAAGGTGACATGAATAAAATATTCATTAAAACTACAGTAGCCATTTATCTATGACCTTTAACAAAGCTGCTATTAACTTTCAATTGACTCACAGTTGTAGATTGAACCTTACCTAATAAAGTATCCATTCCTTTCTAAACCTTCCTGGTAGTTGCGATTTACATCCAAAAACTGTCTATAAATATTGTACCTTAGCCAGCTCCATGCTTTCTACTTCTTATTTCTTAAATCACTGTAATGCTACAAGCCAATATTATTCTGAGTATTTTAGTAAAGAAGGTCTCCATTAAATACATCTGAAGCTCTCTATTTTAATTACTAGTTTATTTAACATAGTTTTCCTTATAGGGAATTGCAATGCCAAGTGATTTTTTTAAAGATTCAAAAATGTTCCCAGGTGAACTAATTATATCCTTTTATTTCCATAACCATTGGAGTAGAACCTTCTGAAGAATCTTTCTGATGGATTTCTGTCCTTTGCCTGTCCCCAAAACCTCATTCCTGATATTGTACATGCACAAAATACAAATGTATACTTACTGTAGAATTAAATACTCATCATCTATCTGAATGAAATCTGCCTAAATATTCAAAGCCTAATTGATTTGAAATTATACTTTAGTATCTAATAATTAAACATGCAGAAGGAGGTAAACATATGATTGATAGCAGTATGAGCACGGTGGCTCATGTCTGTAATCCAACACTTTGGGAGGCTGAGGCGGGCAGATTGCCTGAGCTCAGGAGTTTTCCATCAGTCTGGATAACACAGTGAAACCCTGCCTCTACTAAAATACAAAAAATTAGCCAGGCATGGCAGTGTGTGCCTGTAGTCCCAGCTACTTGGGAGGCTGAGGCAGAAGAATCACTTGAACCCGGGAGGCGGAGGTTGCAGTGAGACGAGATTGTACCACAGTACTCCAGCCTGGGCAGCACAGCAAGACTCTATCTCAAAAATAAATAAAATAAAAAAGATACGATAGCAAACAGAAATCCAGGTCTTTTTGCTCTAGATAGCTGCCAGTCTCCACCTTTCTCTACCTTGCTTTGCTCCTTTCCCAGAGAGACTAACCTGGTATCCACCCCAACGGTGATTTCCCAGTCTCTGATTTCCAGTTAGGTTTGGTTAATGGGGACTTAGAAGGAGGGAAGGGAATTCATGTCAGGGTATTCTGGGCATTTATTTTGCTAGCTCTCTCCCTACAGGATTGTCTTGGATTCAGTTGTGACCTTCCAACAAATATCACTCTTCCTTCCAAAGTGATTTTTTGTGTATACGTCTTTTCTTCTAGTTCTGGTAATGGTTCCCTTCTCTGTCTCTTTAGCTCTAGGGAGTTACAATACCCTCATAGCTACTCATGTTCAGGTTACTGCACTATTCCTTCTGGTTCTCCTTTAATTGCACAGAGTGCCTTTGTAAATAACTCATTCTTGGTTTACTGTAATTTAAGTGTCATTTATTTCCTTTTGGGATCTTGACTGTTACATACACTTTTGAAGCCTAGATTTTTTTTCTTAACTGTATGTAATTATATTCTCCTGGAAGTCAAGAGCCATGACTTGGCCACTAAACACCATACTAAATTTGTTCCAGATTTAATCAACATCGAGTGAATTCTTTTTTTGCATAATAATATACTTCCAAATTTATATTTCTTATGTCACTGTGATGCTTCAAGTCAGTCTTATTCCTCACATACTTCTATATGTCAGAAAAAAATGCCTTTATTAAGTACATTTAAAACTCTCCATTGTATTAAATTGTTTTTTAGAAAAACCTTTTTAAATGTTTCTTAAAAAAATTCTAAAAAAAGGAGCAAATGTGTTATATTATTTTAACAAACTATATGATCTTTAAAAAAAGACAGATGTACATTAGTTATGATACAATACAAAGAGTTAGAAGTAATGTGGAAGCCCAAAATATATCCTCTCTGAGTTGTTGGCTTAGTGTGTATTTCCTGACAATCAAAATGTTATATTTAAGTTCCTTAAGGGGCCCATTTTTAAAGTAAGTGAAATGGTTACTTTGGAGACTTCCACTTAGGGGCACCCATGCTTGTGGCAGACAATGCTTCTGCCACAAGTAGCTAGGAAAGATGGATGAAATATGATAACCAGCTACTTGGAGATGGTGGAGAGCTATTCAGGTTAAGATCCTGGAGAGGAGAGAATCACAGAGGAAAGATTAGAAACCAGTAGACAATGAAATGACACCCTTAAAGTGCTGAAATAAAGTAATTGTTAATCTATACACATACTATGCCATTCTATACACAGTGAAAATATTCTTTAAATGTGATGGTCTAATGAAGACATGTTCACACAAGGAAAAACTGATAGAGAATTTTCACTGGCAAACTCATACTCAAAGGAATAGTAAAGGGAGCTTTTCAGGTTGAGAGTAGGGGATTCACCCAAAAGCAGGTGAGAGGAAAATAAAGGAACTGATCAGATGGAAAAAAAGAGAAAACAAGTATTAAGATGGTAGATATCAAACCAAATATATCATTAATTGCATCATAAATGAATGGAATATAAAGTCCAATTAAAAAATTGTGAGGTTAGATGAAAAGATGAAACACAAAATATGCTACACATAAAATATAAATATAGAAATGATAAAGCAGAAAAAAGATAACAGTCACCATATAAGAGAGGTAGCATAATTATGGTTTTATATAACACATATTTCAATATTTTCATATGGTTATAGATAGACATAGCCAAAATCATGATAGACTTTAGCATACCTCTATCAATTGATAGAGCAAACAGACAAAATACTGTAACATGAAAGATTTGAATAATATGATTAACAAAATTTAGGTAATTGATATTTTCAGAACACTATATCCAGAAGTGACAGGACATATATTTTTCATGTTTATATAAAATATTTACCAATATTCACCAATATACCAATATGCTGGGTCATAAAACAGGTCCCCAAAATTTCAAAGCAATGAAATAATTTGAAGCATTTTAAAAAATAAATCTGAAAAGGTAACTAGAAAATTACAAAATGTTTAGAAATTTAAAATGATACTTCTGTAATACCACAAAGGTCTAAGAATACATTATAAATTGATAAATATTTTGAGCTGAATGATAATGAAAATCAAGCAGGTTAAACTTGTAGAATGTAACTAATACTGGGCTTAGGGATAAATTTATTACCTTAAGCTCTTATATTGGAGAATAAAGGTTAAAATTAATCCAGTTATCTCAAAAAATGGGTGCACACAGAATATTCAAAACTGAGGAAATTAGAAGGAAGGAAATCATAAAAATAAGAACAGAAAATAATGAAACATATATCAAACATATAACAGAGAAAATCACAAATCCAAAAGCTAGTTCATTGAAAAGACTAATAAAATTATCTAATCAATCTGTTCAAGGAAAAAAGAGAAAGGTACAATTTACCAAAATAAGAAATGAAAAAGTCTCACCACAACAGATTATACAAACATTAAAAATATAATAAGAAAACATTACAAATTTGTAACAATGAACTAAAAAATTCAGAGCAGTAGACAATTTCCTGAAGGAAGAACACATATTAACAAAACTGACCAAAGAAGAAATAGAAAATTTGAATAATTGTATCTATGAAGGTATTTAATACATTATTAAAAGCCTTTTGATAAAGAGAATGTCAAGCTAAATGTTTTTGCTAATGTATTCTTCCAACCACTTCAAAAAGAAGTAACTCCAATATTGAACAAATGCTTTCAGGTTACAAATAAAAGACAGGCAAAACTTGTCATTGTTTTAAAAGACCATCATAATATTTATAACATAACCTGAGTTAAGTCATTTCCAGTGATATAAAGTAAAAATAAAATATTCAAAAGAGGTTGTATTCTAGGAATTAAAGACTGAATTAACATTTGAAAACCAATAAATGTAACTCCTACCTTGCGTGCATAGAAGAGATATACCTTAAGATAAACCCAATAAATACTATAAAGCTTTTGATAAAATTCAACACCCATGCATTATAAAAAAAACTCTAAGCAAATCATTAATCGAAGTGAACTTCTTTAACATCATAAGATTATCTGTCAAAACAAACAAACAAATATACAAGCCTATAAAAACATCTGCCTATTTATGAGTTATCAACAACTTTTCCTCAGAGATGTGAAATGAGACAAAGATGCCCATGCTTACCAATTCTATTCAATATGGTAGTAGAGGTTCTAGTCACTGCAATAAAGAAAGAAAAGGAAAAGCATAAGAATTAGAAAAGTAAGAATTAAACTGTAACTATCTGCAGATAATATGATTATGCCCATAGAAAATATAAAAGTATTTAGAGACAAACTATTAAAATAAATGCTAAGGTCATTTTATATATATATATTATATATATATTTATATATATAAATTTATGTATAAATATATATAATATATAATTATATATAATTTATTTAATTAATATATTTAATTATATATTTAATATATTTAATTATATATGTTTAATATAAATCATAAATTTTATATATCAGCCACAAATAATTATAAATGAAATAACATAATATAATTTACTAAAGTATCATGACATTTCATATGCCAAAGACAAAGATGCCTCAGACTTCAACAAAAGAATGTACAAAATGTTATTGAGAGAAATTAAGGCAGACCTAAATGAATGAAAGGTTATAGTAGGTTTATGATTTGAAAAACAAAATATTTTAAGATTTTGATTTGCCTAAAATTGATCTATAAATTCAAAGAGCTCTCACTTAATATACTAGCATGTTAATTTTATTGTTTTGGTGGAAGTTGATAAACTGTTTTAAAAATGTTTGTTGAAGTGCAGAGGGCCTAGAAGGGTCAAGACAATGCTGAAAAACAGCTGGAAGACTTGCACTATCAGATATCAAGACTTGCTATAAAGCTAAGGTAATAAAGACAGTGTGGTATTAGTGTAAGAATATCCAACCCAATAACAATTACACAATGTGTCAGCCAGAAACAGACTCCCACAAATATGCCACTTATTTATAATAAGTGAGATGCTGCTGTAGAGTGAGAAGATGACAGCTTTTCAATAGGTAGTTTTAGGTAAATTGGATGATTATATAGGAAAAAAAAATAACCTTGACTTAATATCTCATATTGTAAAAACACATGAATTCTAACTGGATCATCAATCTGTGAAAGAGAAACCAATAAACCTATGAGAAAACATGAGAGTTTTTTCATGACTTGGAAGAATACAAAGTTTTTTAAAAACAGGACACAAAAATACTGGTTGTAACAAGAAAAAATTTAATTGTGATACATTTAATATTAGGACTTTCTATTTATTGAATAACATCATTAAAATAGTGAACATTTAACTCACAAAGATATGACAAAGGACTCATTTTTTAAAGTGATGAAAAACTTAATTAAAAAAGAAAGATCACCCAATAGAAAAATAGTTAAACAACTTAAAATGTCACCTTATGAAGGAAGCTATCTACACAATGAAAGTAGGAAAAATACCTTATTCTCATATGTCATCAGGGAAATAAAACTTTAAATTGCAAAGAAATAATCATTACATATACATCAGAGTACCATTAAAATTAAAGAACCTACAGTACTCAATATAGTAAGAATTTGAAGCAGCTTGGATTTTTTTTTTTTACACTGCAGTGGAGCACAAATGACAAAACACTATTGAAATCATGCTTGTAAACAGCTTTACTGAGCAATATGTACTAAAGTTAATCATGTGTACACTTTGACATGTCAGTTCCACTTCTGTATATATATATCCAAAGGAAATATATATATGGTAGTTCATCAAAAAATTCTTTAAAAGAATGTTCACAGCTCTACTATTCATAAGAGGCAAATAAAGGAAGTAACAGGGTAATTAAATACCTTATTTAAATACAGTATGGCATATTCTTATAGTAGATTATTATAAAGCAGTAAGAATGAAAGATGTTTTATTTCTAGACATGAAAGCATAATGTTGAATGTTATAAGTTAAGGCAGTGATTACTTTTGGAGGAGTTAGTGACTGAGAGGGGAAAATGAAGCTTTCCGAGATGCTGCTAATAATCTTTTTTAAATTCGAAGCTACTTAGAATGGGTGAATAATGATAGAGCTGGTTTGTATGTTATACTTTAGATAAAATGTTTACTTAAAAATATTTTTTCAGAAAAATATTAGGGCTCTGTCTTTGTTATAATATAAAAACAAAACAAAAAATAACGAAACATTACATATTCTAAGTTACCAGTTATCACAAGTAGGCTTAGTAAATTTAGCTAGATGATAGAAACAGCATCCAATAGTTAATTGACTGTGACATTAAACAGACAATATTTTAATCAAATACCACTTATGCTTGACGTAGTGGTGCAAGAGGAAGAATTTCTTTGGTTCTATGGATAGCTCCAATCCTCAGAGGCTTTTTGGAAGAAGTTACTTTTCCATAATCATCTCTTTACACCTGTTTTCCCTTTTTACCTGAAGGAATGATTCAGGGAGAAGAACATGAGAACTTTGAAGGTAATTTCAGAAACTAGTCTTCCTCCTTGTTTTCCTCTCCCTTTTAGTCTCAGTTTTCAGAAAGTCTGAGGTTTCTTTTTGGAGTTTGGGAACAAAATGTAGCATTGGAGTATTTTAACATTTCATCAAGAGTAAACATACATTTAAAGCAATTATTTTGTGACCCAAAGCTTAGAGTGGGCTAATGTCTCATAGCAATTAACAAATGGACTGTACCAATACCTTAAAATAAGATGTATGAGATTTTTAGGCCATCTTTGGCTGTAGATTTTTTGGAAACATGCCATTACTATCAGATGTCTATTTTCAGACAGCTCTGTCTGAAGTAATAGAAATGTGCTAAAGATTCTTCATTTATGAATAACCTGAAGACTGAGAAATTCTGGCTCCATAGACCTGGGGAGTTTTTAGTGACAACTACAAAAAGCTTTCTTTTCTTTTCATATATATATATATATATATACACACACACACGCACATATATATACATATACATATACATATACATATATACATACATATACATATATACATACATATATAAAATTTATATACATACATATATAAAATTGCATTTTAGGTTCTGGGGTACATGTGAAGAACATGCAAGATTGTTGCATAGGTACATACAAGGCAATGTGGTTTGCTGCCTCCATCGGCATCACCTATATCTGGCATTTCTCCCCATGTTATCCCTCCCCAACTCCCTACCCCTCACTGTCCCTCCCCTAATTCCCCCCAGTAGACCCCAGTGTGTGATGCTCCCCTCCCTGTGTCCATCTGTTCTCATTATTCAACACCCACCTATGAGTGAGAACATGTGGTGCTTGATTCTCTGTTCCTGTGTCAATTTGCTGAGAATGATGGTTTCCAGGTTCATCCATGTCCTTAGAAAGGACACGAACTCATCGTTTTTTATGGCTGCATAGTATTCCACGGTGTATATGTGCCACATTTTCCCTGTCCAGTCTATCACTGATGGGCATTTGGGTTGGTTCCAAGTCTTTGCTATTGTAAACAGTGCTGCAATGAACATTCATGTCATGTGTCTTTATAATAGAACAATTTATAATCCTTTGGGTATATATCCAGTAATGGGATTGCTGGGTCAAATGGAATTTCTATTTCTAGGTCCTTGAGGAATCGCCATACTGTCTTCTACAATGGTTGAACTAATTTACACTCCCACCAACAGTGTAAAAGTGTTCCTATTTCTCCACATCATCTCAGCATCTGTTGTCTCCAGCTTTTTTAATGATTGCCATTCTAACTGGCATGAGATGGTATCTCAATGTAGTTTTGATTTGCATTTCTCTAATGACCAGTGATGATGAGCATTCTTTTATATGTTTGTTGGCCTCATATATGTCTTTTTTTGAAAAGTGTCTGTTCCTTTCCTTTGCCCACTTTTGAATGGGTTTGTTTGTTTTTTTTTCTTGTAAATCTGTTTTAGTTCTTTGTAGATTTTGGATATAAGTCCTTTGTCAGATGGGTAGATTGCAAAAATTTTTTGCCATTCTATTGGTTATCGGTTCACTCTAATGAATGTTTCTTTGGCTGTGCAGAAGCTCTGGAGTTTAATTAGATTGCATTTGTCTATTTTGGCTTTTGTTGCCAATGCTTTTGGTGTTTTAGTCATGAAGTCCTTGCCTATGCCTATGTCCTGAATGATTTTGCCTAGGTTTTCTTCTAAAGTTTTTATGGTGTTAGGTCTTATGTTTAAGTCTTTAATCCACCTAGAGTTAATTTTAGTGTAAGGTGTCATGATGGGGTCCAGTTTCTGCTTTCTGCACATGGCTAGCCAGTTATCCCAACACCATTTATTAAACAGGGAATACTTTCCCCATTGCTTGTTTTTATCAGGTTTGTCAAAGATCAGATGGTTGTAGATGTGTGGCGTTGCCTCTGAGGCCTCTATTCTGTTTCATTGGTCTATATCTCTGTTTTGGTAGCGGTACCATGCTGTTCTGATTACTGTAGCCTTGTAGTATAGTTTGAAGTCAGGTAGCATGATGCCTCCAGCTTTATTCTTTTTGCTTAGAATTGACTTGGATATGTGGGCTCTCTTTTGGTTCCATAAGAAGTTTAAGGTGTTTTTTTCCAGTTCTGTGAAGAAGATCATTTGTAGCTTGATGGGGATAGCATTGAATCTGTAAATTACTTTGGGCAGTATGGCCATTTTCACGATATGGATTATTCCTAACCATGAGCATGGACTGTTTCTCCATCTGTTTGTGTCCTATCTTATTTCATTGAGCAGTGGTTTGTAGTTCTCCTTGAAGAGGTCCCTTACATCCTTTGTTAGTTGTATTCCTAGGTATTTTAATCTCTTTGTAGCAATTGTGAATAGCAATTCGTTCTTGATTTGGTTCTCTTTAAGTCTCTTATTGGTGTATAGGAATGCTTGTGATTTTTGCACATTGATTTTGTATCCTGAGACTTTGCTGAAGTTGCTTATCAACTTGAGATTTTGGGCAGAGACAGTGGGGTCTTCTAAATATACAATTACGTCGTCTGCGAATAGAGACAATTTGACTTCCTCCTTTCCTAATTGAATAACCTTTATTTCTTTTCTTGCCTGATTGCTCTGGCCAGAACTTCCAATACTATATTGAATATGAGTGGTGAGAGAGGGCATCCTTGTTTAGTGCCAGATTTCAAAGGGAATGCTTTCAGTTTTTTCCCATTCAGAATGATTTTGGCTGTGCATTTGTCATAAATAGCTTTTATTATTTTGAGATACATTCCATCGATACCTAGTTTATTGAGAGTTTTTTTTTTAGCATAAAGGGCTGTTGAATTTTGTTGAAGGCCTTCTCTGCATCTACTGAGCTAATCATTTTGTCTTTGGTTCTATTTATGTGGTGAATTACATTTATAGACTTGTGCATGTTGAACCAGCCTTGCATCCTCAGGATAAAGCCTACTTGATCATGATGGATAAGCATTTTGATGTGCTGTTGCAACTGGTTCGCCAGTATTTTATTGAAGATTTTTGCATCTATGCTCATCATGGATATTGGCCTGAAGTTTTCTTTTCTTTTTGAGTCTCTGCCAGGTTTTGGTATCAGATGATATTGGTCTCATAAAAAGATTTGGAGAGGACTCCCTCTTTTTGAATTGTTTGGAGTAGTTTCAGAAGGAGTGGTACCAGCTCCTCTTTGTAAGTCTTGTAGAATTCAGCCATGAACCCATCTGGACCTGGGCTTCTTTTGGTTGGTAAGCTATTAATTGCTGCCTCAACTTCAGCCTTAGTTATTGTTCTATTCAGGGTTTTGACATCTTCTTGGTTTAGGCTTGGGAGGATGTAAGTGTCCAGGAACTTATCCATTTCTTCCAGGTTTACTGGTTTATATGCATAGAGTTGTTTGTAGTAATCTCTGATGGTGGTTTGTATTTCTGTGGAATCTGTGGTGATATCCCCTTTATCATTTTTTATTGCATTGATTTGATTATTCTCTCTTTTCTTTTTTATTAATCTGGTTAGTGGTGTGTCTATTTTGTTGATCTTTTCAAAAAACCAGCTCCTGGATTTATTGATTTTTGAAGGGTTTTTTTGTCTCTATCTCCTTCAGTTCTGCTCTGATCTTAGTTATTTCTTGCCTATAAAAAGCTTTCTAAAGGGGTTCTATGTTTCCACTCTTGCTTCCTTCCTTCCCACTTCACTGTCCTCATGGTCTGCTCTTAATGAAATAGTCAGAAAAAAATATTTTTATTGCCATGCACACAACTCTCTTAATAGTTTCCCATTGAATTTGTAATCTGTCTTACCATGCCTATTGATATGGTTTGGCTCTGTGGCCCCACCCAAATCTCATGGTGAAGTATAATAATCCCCACATGTTGTGGGAAGGAGCCGGTAGGAGGTAACTGAATAATGAGGGGAGGTTTTTCCTATGATGTTCCCATGATAAGGAGTAAGTCTCATGAGATCTGATGGTTTTATAAATGGGAGTTCCCCTGTACATGTCCTCTTTCTTGCCTTCATGTAAGATGTGCCTTTGCTCTTCTTTTGCCTTCCACCATGATTAAGAGGCCTCCTCAGCCATATGGAACTGTGAGTTCATTAAACTTTTTTTTTTTGTACGAATTACACATCCTCGGGTATGTCTTCATTAGCAGCATGAGAACAGACTAATACATATGAAACCCTAGTGCTTTAGGTAGTGATGTGTTGGTAAATGTTTAACAACTCACTCTCTGGGGGTAAGAATCCCGATTTGTAGCATTTACTGACTTCCATGGTGTCAATGCTCCTAACATGGCTAACTTTACAATACAAAAGTTCAACAAGGGGTTCACAAAATTCCTGAAAGTTTAACAGTAAGGCTGTGTAACCCTATTTGAGCTTGCCCCAGCACACCCCTTCCTTGATCTCAGCTACCCCTCTGCCCTAATTTCATTCCATCTTCCACCTTGATTATCCCATTTCAAGCTTCTTTTTTCTCTCCTCTTACTTTTTAGTATAATTTTTTTCTTACAATTCTCTACTCTTTTATATTAGAATATAAGCTGTGTGGAGGCAGGAATTATATCCCAGAATCCAGAAGGGTATCCAGAGCTATGAGCCAAAGATTTGTCTTCACATATGCTTAGCAAGGATAAAACACTGTTATACATCAGTTTTTGTAGTCTCACATGTCACTCAGAGAGAAAATTCCAATAAAATATTAGGGAATAGGGGAGATTACTTTTTACCATTTTTTTTTTTTTTTGCAGAATAGATCCCGTATTATCATTCTAAAGAATGAATACTTTTGAAATGTTTCCAACTTCTAACTGAGCGTAATCTGTTATGAACGAATGAGAGAGATAAATGGAAAGAAGACATACTTGCTGATTAATCAAAATAAAAGGGAACATAGATTTCAACTTTATCTTCAGGTAGCTTATTGTCTTAGCCAGTAGATTAATAACTTTTCATGCCATTAGTAATTTTGGCTATGGTAACCCTAAATTATCAATAAAAGTAAAAGACTGACCTCACAGCCATGAATTGCCCATTTAAGTATATATATACAGTTAGAGAATATCCTTTAGCAATGCATTTGTTTTAAACTTATCAAAATAGATTTAAGTTAGTAGTGAGTAAGTCCTGTTAGAGAGCATGGACAAAAGAGATAAAGAGAGAGAGAAGATTAAAGAGAAATAATTTCATCTTAGTGCCTTTAGAAGCAGTTTTTACACAGACAAACTTCTATTTATGGATTATAAGTTTAACCCTTTAGAAATAATGCAATTTCTTTAAGGGGTATAGGTATTACTCATGTTTTGATTCACCTGAATATGAAATGCTTAGCGGTTTGTGACTGAAAAAATCATCTCACCTTTTCTTATCTTGGAATGTAAGAACCATTAGTAATTAGTTCCAGAAATGGACAAAAAATGATGCAAAGCAAATATTAGGATAAATAATAGACATTTTTCTGTCCTTATACAAGCTGATTGCTTTGTGATGCATACAGATCTCCCACCAACATACCCAGGCTGAGATGGAGAGTCTGTTTTCTTCACCATATTCTCAATGCTGAGCCTTCAAAATGAGGGATGTATTTTCACATGCAAAATAGGAGGTTCTAATTGCATTGCCTAATATTTACCAAAAGCTAAAATGAGGAAACTGATTTTATCTGAATAGACATATTCTTCTTTCTCTCTCTCTCTCTCTCTCTCTCTCTCTCTCTCTCTCTCTCTTTTTGAGATGGTGTCTTTCTCTGTTGCCCAGGCTGGAGTGCAGTGGTGCAGTTTTGGCTTCTTGGCTCACTGCAACCTCCACATCCTAGGTTCAAGTGATTCTCCCTACTTCCAAGTAGCTGGGACTACAGGCATGTGCCACCATACCCAGCTAATTTTTGTATCTTCAGTTGAGATGAGATTTCACCATGTTGGCTAGGCTGGTCTCCAACTCCTGACCTCAAGTGGTCCTCCCACCTTGGCATCCCAAAGTGCTGGGATTACAGGCATGAGCCACTGTGCCCAGCCATATTCTTCTCTATATTGTATATTTCAAAATAGCTAAAAGAGATTTTAAATGTTCTAACCGCAATAAATAATAAATATTTGAGGTGATGGATATGCTAATTATTTTGATTTGATCATTCCACAATATACACATGTATCAAAATATCACTCTATACCTCACAAATATGCACAATTATTGTCAATTTAAAATAAAATAAATCTTACCAAAACCTGTATCTGCTTTTTGATTATCTTTTTCTGTTGACGTTCTGGGAGGGAATACAAGATATGGGTAAATGGCTACTATTCATGCCATTCTACCACTGAAACAAAGGGACAATATCTTATGTGTCCCCAGCTAGAGAAAACTAATATTTTCCCTCCTTCTTTCTTATTTTGCTCTCTTATTCTCTATTTTCCTTGTAGCCAAACTGTCTGCTGTCCTGCTAAGTATATTGAAAGATAACGTTTCTCTTTCATCTCTTTACCTCATGCATTACAAGCAAAAAAGTTGAGGATTAGCTTTCAAGTTGTGACATCTTGAAAGCCAGTTCTTCACTCTCAGAAACACTGACGTTCATAATTTCAGTGTCACAATGTCCTATGTAGCTTCTCATGGAAGCCACCTGGGAGATTATTACCAGGTGAACTTGGCTGCATCCAAACTGATTAAACCTTCAAGTGGAGCCCACATCCCATCTGATTTCCCTCTGATACTAAACAAACAGCTTAGGAAAGAATTATATAGAGAAAGAGGTTCCATAGTCTAGAAGTGGTCCTTTTACTCTTCTGAATATTCACATACTGTCTTCCCCAAGATGCCTGTTTTCTAGAAGGCCTACTATTGGTCTGGTTGGAGCCACTAGCACCAGACTGATCAATACTGCCTTGGCTCTTCCAATAGCCCCTGTGGGACATTTCTTGGTGTTCTGTCACTCCCCTAGACAGGGAAAATATGTCTTACCCATTCCCCGTAGTTTATCTTTTAGGTTGCACTGACTTCAGAGTCACTTAGTTCACCTTGCCTCTTTGTTCCGTTTGATAACCGGTTACTAAAAATAAAGGCACCTTGTGGAAGGTATGTTTCTTTACATCCAACTGATTTAAATAAGTCCACAATTTGCCTATTTGTTATGTTAGCATCTTAGCTCATATCTTAGTCATTTGGGTTGCTACACAAGCAACAGAAATGTATTACACACAGTTCTGGAGTCTCGGGAAGTCCAAGACCAAAAGTCAGCATATTCAGTGTCTGGACAAGGCTCTCTCTCTCTGCTTCAAAAATGATGCCTTTACCTGTGTTCTTACCTAGTAAAAGGGACAAAAGTCCCGTGTTAATATTGCACTACATCTCATTTATCAGTAAACCATTTTTCCTTATCTCAGTCTACTTTTGAGACCCCCTACTAGATGTCTATATTCTCTCAGAAAGATATAAAACTCTAATTTATATAAAACAAAAGTAATAGATATGCCTTAACCTTGGTTACTGACCAATTCCTAGCTCAAATTGTCAGTTTTACTGACCCCTACAGATTTGCTCCAATGACTCCTAACTCCCTAGTAAAAATGTGAGGGTGAAAACTATTATAAAGTATCTTAAATAAATCCCTGTACATAATATTTTAAATGTTAAACAAGTAAAATATCATTAAAATGTAATACTCAGTTCTGGCAATTGTACCATGAAGCAGATAACTTTATACATGGATGGTGACAGTGAAAATTAATACAAATCATTATAAAGAGATTTAACGATGTATACTTAATTTGTAAACATTTAATTTTTCCAACTAACAAGGTAATAGGACTTGCTTGCCTAGTTTGTGTACAAGTACTGTTGAAAGTTTTGTTTAAAATAGCAAAAACTGAAAACAAGTAACAGAGGTTAGATGCAAAAGCTGTAATACTTTAGCACAATAATATTATATAGCCAATTAAAACATGTTTGCAAAATGTTAATGCTGGGGGAGATACATTTTATGAACTTAAGATATGACTCGGTACAAATACATAAGCTGTATTCATTTGGATCACCCTGACCCTCAAAAATCCAGTTGAACTTAACCGAAGCCTTGTGTCTATGGTCCTGTGGGACTCCAGAAGCCAGATAGCATGTTTGCTATCTTTGAGTCTACACCTTACTTCTTCATGCTCATTTTCAATTTTTTGCTTTGCATCACCTCAACTCAAATCTCAGTGCCTTCACTGATTTCCACAAGAGGCCCATTCACAGTAAATAGTTGTGTTTTCTAAATCTATGTTGAAGATTTAGATGGGTGGGGGTAGAGGCAGAGGCTGTATTACTGGATATGAAAAATTATAGACAAGATTACAAGTTGAAATATGATGTTCTGCTATCTCCTGGCTCCACTGAAACCTTCTCTTCCCTCTTCCTTTCTTTTCTGTCCCTCACTCCTCACTTAAAGCAGAAAAGAAAATCCTTTCTTGGTCCCATGCAGGGTTAATCTAGCCATATTCAACCCTTTTTATCCCAATTAGGTTGGATAAGGACTTTCTTCTCAATAAATATAGTATGTTCATGCCACCTTTTCAGATTTTCTCCATTAAGTGGCTTATCATCCACTCCCTATTTAGTCAAAACAAAAGACGTTATTTCTTTATATTTACCTCTTTTGTTGTCTGCCCTTCCTTTCAAGAGACACCTTGTGCTCTTATTTGTTAGCATATTTGTAGCTGATCTAACCTGCTGGACAAATGTTCCCTTCCTCTCTCACTGTTTCATTTTGTATTCATTCCCTCTAGAAGGGTGTCTGTAAAGAATAAAACTGTTCTTTGATGAAGGGTATAAAGATTGCTGTAAACCCATGTGAGAATCTTCAAAATATTTTACAATTCCTTTTGTTAGAACAAAATAAGCTATCTGTATATAAATAAAACAGAGTAAGGAAACACATTAAAATTAGTAACAATGGCTATTGGTGATTAATATAATCATTAGTGATTTTTATGTTTTATTATATACTCCATATTACACACACACACACACACACACACAAACACACACACACATATATACACACACAACATATATTATCTGTTTACTTTCAATTACAAAGAATAAAACTCAACTAACTGCCTAAGATAAAGAATATTTCATTATAGGGTCATACACATACTGGTAAGTTATATTCTGATGGTTATTTAGAGTAATTGTATATATTTTTTAAATTCAGAAGTATGCTTACTCAGAAATAAGCATTTATTCTTTTGAACCATAAGAACCTTCAATAAGCATAAGGAATAAAAAACTTAAGCTACAAACACCTTGGCGCATTCTGAGATAGAATGCAAATAGCAAATGTTCCAAAGTAATTTTCACATTCTCAAGTAAATGTATTATTTTTCTTGATATTTCTCTTATGATTTCTTTCTGTAGCTGAATATCTTATGGACTTATGCTAAGCTTTCAGCTGCTCTGCTCTAATGCTATAATGTTTGCAAGCCTTTCCCAAGCCAAACCACCTATATTATGCTGTATCACTGCACATTAAGTGTCATTAAATATCTACTTCATTTATTACAAAATTTGACATGTCTGCCTTAAATTGAAGACCTGGTTTAAAATCGCTCAATAAGGTGTTGTCACTTAGTATTAGATCAAGGAAAAGGCTATATGCTAGCATGTAAAGACCTTAAAAAACAATTTCATCTGTTGCTAAGAAAACAAAAATTGGCTTTCATGTTGTGAATTTTAATGAAAAAAAAAAGAAATTATGTGGACTTTGCTTCACAAAGATATTTATGGAACTGGAGAATTCATTTCTACTTTTTCCTACATGCTGTCATTTGTCAACTCTCCACATCAATCTAAAACATATTTTGTAAGGTATAGAAATGCTAAATAAACCAAATCTGAATATGTTAGTTTAACTTCCTACTTGCAGAGAGGAAATAGGTTGTGTGGTAGGAGAATATAATTAGATGTATCTTGTTTAAATTTTACATTTACAACATGGTTTTGTGACAGTGATCAGAAATGATTAAAAAGCTTTGTTTAAAATTTTCTATAGGTATTTCAACCATCAGAGGAATGCTATTAACAACTGAAATGTTTCTTTTTCTTTGATTATCCCATATTAATTTCTACCAGTTATTCTCCATTAACAAAGCCAAAAGGAAAAAAAAATGGCATTTGTTTATTATGACCACTACACATTACACTAGGAGTTCTCACTGCTTGAAACATTTCCCTCACTGAACTTTATTTAAGAAAACCTCTTATCTTTCAACACCTAACTCAAATCCATCAGTTTCAGGATATCTGCTGCACCTCCAGGTGATGTCCTGAATTATATATATTACTTTTTTCAAGACCATTTCATGTGTGTGTGTGTAAATGTGTTTTCATTTAAAAAAATATGTAATATTTTCAAAGATAGGAATTATGCCTTATATTTCTTTGGAATTCCTGCAATACACTTTAAAATGAGAATGAGAATTTAAAATCCTTAATCATTGATTCAGCATGGGTTCAGACTACCAAAACAAATGGTGGCTGCCAACAACCAGTATATCCTTGTTATGTGAACAAGTTAAATAACTCTACTATAAGGTACTTATATGTATGTAATTTTTGGCATAAGACAATTATTAAGCAAGGAACAAAGTAGTAATTTCAATAGTGTATGTCATTAGACTATAATACAATTTTATGCCTAATAAAAGTAGAAAAACATAGACCAAATGACCACTGTTTATGTCTTCTATAACAAAAGAAGATATTGTTAAGTTCTGTATTACTAGTAGACAGACCATCTCCTTATAATTCGAAAACTGAGCTGGCATTCCTGTTATTAGCATAAATCAGAGGCAGTCAATATGTATTTATTTGATGAACAACAACAAATAAGAAATATTAATTGTATGTCCAATTTGTGCTGGGGCAGTGATTGTTAACGGTTAGGAGAGATAGGTGATGTGGAATCTATGATTATAAAATCTCCACAAGTCCTTTCATACCATTTGAACCAAGGCAATCCAAAAGAAAAGTTGGAACTAAGAGATACTACACATGAGTAATAAATAACCCTATGAGCCACTTTATTAGCAAACCAAATGATAGGACTATTTGTTTTTGGTATCTTTTGCTTTTCGTTCTTTTTCATGTAAAAGTTGAACTGGTGCTTCCTCCCCCCTCCTCTTTTTTACTTTGCAGCAGTGACAATTTATGGATTCAATAATTTCTCACATTCTACTTGAAAAATGTTTCTTTATCCAAAGGTTAACTCCTTTAGGAATACAAACCTCTAAATTTTCTCTGTTGCTGTATTAGTCGGTACAACTAGATTCACTAGACTCATAAATCTATCAGTTTTCTAGTCTATAACTGTGTAATCCCTGAAATCTCATAGATATAAATGGAATTGCTAATTTTCAATAAATCTACAGAAACAGGTAATAGTGTCATGGACCCCCAGTTCCAATCATTTTAGCTATAATAAATGATACCACAGGGGACTCAGTTTGGGTCATAAAATTTACTGATCAGGATACAGATTTTAACCCCCAAAGTATTTTATAACTTTTCCCTTCTTTGATACTTTAAAGTCTGGATTCTAAAAATGATTTCCACTTAAAACTGGTTATAGATAGGAAAGAGGGAAAAAATAATTTTGCAGTTTTCCAAGTTAGTATTCACTATTGTAAAAAGACAACACCTAAGTAACATTCTTGAAGTTATTTCAAATATAATATGTGTATAGGTAACTTAAAAGTTACACATATTGGAAAACATGAGATTGCTATTTATATTCTTATAGTTATATGTACAAAAATGTACCACAACAGAAATGTACTTTTCTAATGAATGATAAGCTTATCCTTTTAAAACCAGTTCTTTAAACACACAAAGACTTTATTTGAATGCAAAAATATTTTAATTTCTTTAAATAATTATAAAATGTTTTCCTATTTTTCTTTATAAGTCAAGTAATATAACTGTCATTTGAAGTTTTTATACTTTAGTTGTAAGACTTTTACTAATATGTCTAAAATTCCATAATAACTAATAATATATTGGTAAAATACGTCTAATATTAGACATGTTTTAGACATATTTTACCAATATGTCTAAAACTCCATAACTATCATAACAACTTCGTATCTTAAAAATTTAATGAAAGATTTTTTTAGATTCACCTCTAAGGATTTTTTCAGCTCTGCAATTGTATGTGGAATGATCTCTAAACAATATGACTAAAAAAAATCGTGTTTCACAGAGACATAAGGAATTGGTCTATTTCTAAAAAAAAATGAAATTGTCAAGGGTATTCTAAAAGTAATATTTCAACACAAAATAATTGTGAAAGGTAAAAGTTGAAATTTATCCTAAATGAATGTTTTTCCTCTGTAGTATTGAAACCCTCAAAGTTTCAAATGATAAACTTTGGGATTTTCTGGGTTGAACTCAAGGTGGGTGTGTGACAGAGGGGTGGATTAGCTGTATTCTTTGCTACATTTTAATAACGAAAGCTAAAATGACTAGAGAAGTTGCGATGCTAAATCAGTATTCCCTTATTTGTCTACCAGAAAGCAGCCTTACCAGAAATGCCCATACAATTTTTGATTTGGTTCCAGTGGTAATGTGTCAAGTACCAGGCAGTAAAACTCAGATCCAGTAACATTTCTTCTTCTTTTGTGGCTAGCTCTTGGTAACATTCAGACAGCTTTTCTAGCTTTTTTAATGCACATTTTCCTCTTTCCTATGGGACATGTTGAGTTGCTATAGATGCTAACTAAATAAGTCATATAAAAGAAGTGCAATGTACAATTACTTGGAAATAGGTGTCACATGGCTGTTTCTAATATAAATAAGCAATATGGGAAAATTAGGATTATCTGAAACAATTGGAAGTGTCAAAGAGAACTCTTTTTTAAAGGCAACCATTTATTGATTTATTTTCTTAAAAAGATCTAGTAATCTTGACAAGAAGATTGGTTTTACTGGTCAGGTCAGTACCCTTATTGAAATTAAAGACTGTCATACAACAAAAACTATGCTGAGATACAAGATGGATCACAACATGTTGAGAAATATGTGAATATACTTTTATGCCCCCATAAATATTTATTAACAGCACACATGTTTGATAAATATATTCTGAAGAGCAACTCCAATATGTCATATTTAAGACATTTCAGAGAGGAATATGACTTCTTCTGATTAACTCATTGAAAGCAGGATTGAAATTCTAGGGTCAAAATCATTACTGCTATTTCTGACTTTGTCACTAATATCTAGGATCTAGCTATTATAATTTGGCAGACTTAGTAATATCCTGCTGACCTTGGGAGAAATAAAACATTATTCACTAGTTCTGGTACTGATACTATTTTTAGATACAGAAATGTCTTTTTCATTTAGCAGTGCCATATGTGTGAATATCACTGCCTAAATCTTTCATGTGCATGAATTAGCCATTTGTTTATTGTTAACCAGTCACTTATCTGTATGTATTCCTGTAACTTTATTGTACAAGTCATTTCAACAGCATATAGGGAATATGGTTTGAATTCTTCTTGGAACTTGGTAAAATAATTCCACCAAGCTTTTGGGAAGGTCCTGCCAAACAATGCAGTGGAGAAGAGAACAATTTTAGCCATGTACATGTTTTGTTGCAATGATGCCAAATGCCCCTTGGCAAGATACATATCTGGATATTTGAATTAAAATTTCCTTTCTCTGTAGATTTTTGTTACATAGGCAGACATTGTGTCAATGAAAAGCTTTTGCCTATTTGATGTCCTGAAATATATGAATACATACATGTGAGGCCAAATTGATAGACATCTGATTTAAACTAGTATTCTTGAACTGACTCTTTTAAAAAATGATTTTAAAAACTTTCCTCCAAAATCATAAAGAAAATGTATTCAATTGAGTGAACCAATATAAAAATAATTTATTCTCAAGGACCTAATTCTCAGGTTTCTCTTCTCCAGACAGGTTATTTTCTTTGAAGTTTCATTTTAATTCATAGATTAGTGACAAAAAGAATGTATTACATGAAAAGACAGTCTGGTAATTATAGGTTTCCCAGCAGACTGAAACAGTGTATCACATTGTACACATAAAAACAGGAAAATGCTTGAGATATTATAATTTTATATTGAGAAACAGTTTAATTATTTAGAATGTGGTTTTATTTTTTCATATGCAGCCAATCATATTCTATTATTAAAAACTGTTGCCATGGTTTCTGGCTTAGAAAATTATATTTATTGTGTTATAGCAACATATTGGAGGTTTTGCTTTCAAATTAAAAAAAGATTGAATAAAATTAGTTTTTCCAATAAATTAAATTGTGCCACACAAATGTATTTATAATTAGAACTCATTAAAAATATCTGGTATTGATCCACTTTGCATTTTGAAAATTCTCAAATTAGAACAAGAATTGGCCTCTTTTTCTTCATATTCCTTCAAATTAGCTCTGCTTCATTTTTCTTTTTGATGTGTTTAGGGTTAATCCAAAAACACCTTGCAGGTGGAATTGCAATAGAGGGTCTGCAGGGACAGAGGGGGCTTGGCCATGCTTCTGCTCAGAATAAAGGAAGAAAAGTCTACAAGAGAGAAGTGGAGTCTGGGAAGTTTTATCTATTTAATAAGTCAGGGAACTTCAAATTTCTTCAGCATTTGTTTTCTGAGGATGATTAGGCCTTATTGCTTTCCCCTGCACCACCTCTTTGCCCCTTCTTTCAAACAAATTTATAATAGTATATTATTTCATTTTACTTATTACCTAGTTCACATTTGATGCTCAGAACAACCTTGTGAAGCAAATTTTACGTACCCATTTCAGAACCTGGGAAACAACTTCTAAGAATGGATGAAGCAATTAGCCCGCCTGTTAGTGGATAGCATCATGAGTGGAGCTATGACTGAATCTCAGTACTACAGAGCTAAAGTTAGACTATAGGATTGATTTTTGAAAATAGGTAGCTGAGATATCTAGCAAAGTTTCATGCACTTTCTATGTCTTAAGTGTCACCATTACTCCAGAGAGTAGACAAAGAAGTTACCTTTTTTTTTGAGCACTTACTACATGCTAGGCACTTTGCCAAATATTTAACTATATATTAGCTCATTTGGTCTACAAAATAATATATAAATTGACATTATGATCTTCATTTTTCTGATAAAAAAAGATAGAGGTTCAAAGGGGTTAATGTTATTTTTGGAAATTAATAACAGATAAAACTTGAAGAGCATTGACTGCATGCCGTATATCATGGTAATATGGATTGGCTCATTTATTCTTTTTAATGACTTTAAAAAGGAATAAGTATTCATTTTTCTACTTTTTAGATAAAAAAGCCAAGATTTAAAATTGTTAATTAATTTTCCCAAACTCAAATGGAAGAACTTGGTTATGTAAAATCAACTCTATTGTCTTTTACTAAAAATATTAAAACCAGAAAAGTCCATATGAAATCGTTTACCTTGACATGGAATGCGAGGAAACGAGACTAGCTGCTAGGCATAACTATGACTCCCATGAATGGAGTTATCTAGACTTCTGATTGCACTTTCTTCTCTTTCCAGTGATACAGCTAGCCTTGAGTAACTTGCTTCCCATTGATGCCTTGCCAGGCACAAAATGTTTCCTACTTCACTTTCTGAATGATGTCTGTGTTGTTGTAAGACTTTTCTTAGCCTGATGGTTGCTAGTCAAGCATATTTCTTAGCAATGTTTGCATTCTCTGCTATAGTTTTTCAGCATCTCAAATGAAGAGTAAGAAGATACATTGAAAGACTCAGATCAGGCAATGCACTATTGAAAATGCGTTTTAGAAGAATATTTGCTGGAAAGGAAGTAACACTTCTGAATTACCTATAATTTTGAATTGTCTTTGGAAATTTTACTCATAAATTATGAATGTATCCAGATTTTCCCTGTACCTCGGTGTCTCAAGAAATCAAGAGTAAGTTGGAAACTTTTGTTTCAGTCTCATTTAGGTCAGCTCTGATCTTGGTTATTTATTTTCTTCTGTGGAGTTTGGGTTTGGTTTGTTCTTATTTCTCTAGTTCCTTGAGGTGGGACTTCAGATTGTCTATTTGTGCTCTTTCAGACTCTTTGATGTAGGCATGTAAGACTATGAACTTTCTTAGCACTGCCGTTGCTGTATCTCAAAGGTTGTGTCCCTATTATTGTTCAGTTCAAATAATTTTAAATTTCTATCTTGATTTTATTGTTGACCCAATGGTCATTCAGGAGCAGCTTTTTAATTTTCATGTACTTGAATGGTTTGAAGTCTCCTTTTGGAGTTGATTTCCAATTTTATTCCTCTGTGGTCTGAGAGACTACTTGATATAATTTCAATTTTCTTAAATTTATTGAGACTTGTTTTGTGGCCTATCATATGATCTATCTTGGAGAAAGTTCCATATGCTGATAAAGAGAGTGTATATTCTGCAGTTGGATAGAATGTTCTGGAAATTTCTGTTAAGTTTATTTGTTCTAGGGTATAGTTTAAATCCATTGTCTCTTTGTTGACTTTTGTTTTGATGACCTGTCTAGTGCTGTCTGTGGTGTATTGAAGTCCCCCACTATTATTGTGTTGCTGTCAATCTCATTATTTAGGTGTAGTAGTAATTGTTTTATAAATTTTGGAACTCCAGTGTTAGATGCATATATATTTAGGATTATATTTTCATGTTGGACAAGACCTTTGATCATTATATAATGTCCCTCTTTGTCTTTTTAAACTGCTGTTGTTTTAAAGTTTGTCTGATATAAGAATAGGTAGATTTCTCTTTAAATATCATTGTGTTTAAATATGTATAATTAATGTATATGATTTAAAAAATATGTATATTTCCTAGCACACAAATATACTAATTGGCAAGCAAGTCATGGATTTTTACAAATAATAAAGTATAATACTTGAAATGCAAATGTATTATGTTAAAGTCATGAACAAAAGGACAACCTTGACTGTTATTACCTGAATAAGTGAATGAACTACATTAAAATATTAAAACATAAAAGGCATGCAATAAAAAGAAAATAGATACAAGACAACTCATTAATCCAGCAACATTTTGAAAAATCAATTTTTGTTACTAGGAAAGAGAAATAATACAATATAGACTTTACAACTTATTGTGCTCTCTACAGAAGTATGTTTTCTAGCTATACCAACTCTATTTGCATGATGAGTTCAAGAGAATAAAAGACAATTAGAGCCTGAAATCTGTGTAAAGAGGATAAGAGAAGATGAAAATAGTTGTTTGTTTTTAACAATATGTTTTAATGAGAACACGAAAACCCACAAGGATGCTGTTGAGCTCAACCATGAAAATGTAAGTTTCTTTCACATCTATGGATCCTCAATTTAACAACATATAGAAGTATTTTCCCTTCAGTGATGTGTTTTGGGTATCCATTGGTTACATTTTGCAATGTTTTAGCTTGATTTGGCTTATTTCAGAAGGCAATCATTCATACATAGCTCAGCTGCATTGGGCTCCCATGTCAGAAGCCAAGTGCTGTCTCAAAAAGTGGTGTGAAACATAGCCTTAAAGAGTGACTCTGAAATTAAGACTGTCTTCTCATTTAAAAACATTCCTGATTCCCATCTTGTGAACAGCAAAGAGGTATGATTTATAAAGTGGTTAGATACATGCTGTGTCCCCAAACCTACTATTCACAGAGTTGTTTATTTACATAGACATTGGTTGATTTGAGTTGTGGATTTTCTTGTTAAATTTGTAATTCTGTCTCTATGGGAAAAAAGGTCAAAGCGTTTGGTAACCAAAAATAAGGCCCTAGATCGCAGAAAATAATTTAAATTCCTTTGAGTCACATGAGGTTTAAATTCCAAGGTAAAGTATTCAGGTTTAATGTTAAAAATATAATTTTTAGTGCCTATCTTTTATCCTTAAAGAGAAAATAATTTAAGCATGGATATTAAAAGACATTTTTGTTAAGCAAATGCACAGAGCATTTCAGCACAGAAATAGATACAGCTATCCAAATTGTCAAAGAAAAATGCTCCTTCCAATTGTGCACCTTCACTATCTTCTGCTTCTATGTTTGATAATATTTTACACATTGAGTTTTACTTTTTCAACAATTGTCATATTTCCGTGATCCTTTTTTCAGTATAATGCCTGACTCAATCTCAAAGATAATATCTTTCAGATGGAAATATTTCTCTCACTGATATCAAATCAATTCCCAATGTGAAATTGATATCCTAAATTTTAGATAAAGAAGGAGGAACATGTATTACATAGCATATCAAAAAGAATTGGCACTGGTGTATGACTTTATAAAGAAAGGAAAGTTAATCAATGAGAAGTCTCCTTTGGTACATTGGCAATGAAGACTTTTGTTTTTCATTGGAGTAAACATGTTAAAAATTGGAGAGAAGAAAATATACCTTTTTACTTGTGAATTTTAACTGCTATTTTCTTCTGCAAGCACCTCGTAGACAAAGAGTTACCTCAAAAGCTCTCTAGAGAGATGAGGTATGAGCAAATTGCACATTGAGATAAATTTGAATAGAGTAATTTTACAAAAATAAAGTGAATTGAAAACCTTAAAAGACTCAATATAATGCTTAAAGGTACATTTGAGGAAAAGATAGCTTGAAAATGTGACATGAAATAAACAGATAATCACTTAGAAACATAACATTCACGAACCCTAGAGACACAATTGAAGTTCATACCCAGCACAGGGCCTGGGAGTGTGGCCAAGAAAATTATCTCACGGGGCCTAGAGCTTGATTTGTATTTCACATAATATGAAGTGGCATTCATTACCTTGTAATTGATATGCAGATAAGAAGAAATTATTTATGGCACAATTAGCTGGGAGGGAAATAGTACCATATATGTATATATGGGAGAACTGAAGGTTTCTGACAGGACTGTAAACCATAAAGAGACTTTTGACAATGATCAGACTTCTGAGGTAAACTGCTGCCTTGGATGTTGATTCAGCTTTATGTACCTAATATATTTGTATCATCTTTTAGTGTCACACTTCTATGTGTACTGGATATTTATGAAATTTTCCTTCCTGACAAAAATCACTAAAGTTGTTTTGATTTTTTGAAACATTAGTATTTCCAAAAGGATCTTAGAACATAAGTTTTATGAGATGCTAGTCAGTTTGGGAGATGCTGGATTGAAGAAAGAAAATAGAACTCCTCAGAGCTTTTAATATCTAACATATATTGTGACTTTCCAAAAGGATGTAAATTATATAATACTTTCTAACTTATTTAACTGTAAAACTCTACTCTTTGGAATGCGTTTTTGGAAAACAACTTACAAAAAAAAAAAGAAAAACTAAGCTGAAATAACTATTTTTAGAACTTTCACTAACAACTTGCAGGTGCCTGCCTTCTACATTAAAACAGGTGAATTTCATGCAAGGCCTTCCCTACTTTATTTCGTCTTGCCTAGAACATTTCTGAACAAGGTTCTCTGTCCTCAGCCAGAGACTTTTCAGGGATGGGCACTCCGGTTTGGTAAGACAGCCTGTTTTAAGAGCTTCCTCCTAGCAGTCAGTGGTGCTGGCACTGCCAGTCTTGCATGCTTCTTACTAAGAAGCCCAGTTACCCAATAAACACCAGATCACCAAGGTCTGCCCTGGGCTCCTACGTCCCAGGGCTGGTTTCACCTGCATACCCAGTAATGGGGAATTCGGGGCTTTATGTTCTAGATCAAGAACCAGAAAACCAAATAAGTCATAGAGATACTTCCAGCTTGGATGATTGCTACAAAAGACTATTAACATCTCTAACTCTTGACCTCCTCATCTTGAATATACCTTTACTGATGTAGTTTTCCTCACCTGGAAGCCTTACTCTTACCACTTTTGCTTTCCAAATACTTTGATAGCAATAACAGAAATGCATAAAAGTTACGAATGTTTATTATACAGCCAGTTTCTTACTTCGGATTAATCTATACAAGTCTATTCATCTTTTATTTTGAGAGTTAAAAAATAAAAATAAAAATAAAAAGCACAACCGCCACTGTACCCATGGCCCAGAATTTATAGTTGTTATAAATGGCAACAGTTTTGCCTTTTTTCCTAAAAAGAAGAAATAAAATATTGTACCTAAATATGAAGTATGTTTTATCCTATTCACCTCCCTATTCCTAGCAGCAAAAATTATAGAGGCATAAATTTAGTGTGTCTCCTCACATTTATATTTACAGATTCCTATTCATAAATATGATTTCATGAAAAATATATGGTATATTGTGTGATTTTTCAGAAACCCAAACAAATCATATCATATTGCATACACAGAATTTTGATACTAGCTGTTTTCTCTCACCATTTTTGGTAAAGTTCTATTCTTATCAACATGGTCTGGGTAGTTACCATAGGACCCTTTGGAAGCCCGGTGAAGCCAGTTAATTCCCTCTCAGAGTACATTTTAAATTTTTTGTAATAAAATATATAGGATTCCAAAGGAACTCAATTATATTAAAATATAACTACCAAAAAGGTAAAAAAATAAATTATAATGTAATGATAATTTTTAAAATTTAATGCATTAAACAACAAGATCTAGTGGTAAATCCATACTACTGTAATTTGGAGAAAGTGATGAATGCAAACAATATTTCTAGATGTCTGCAATCTATGAATTTGAATCTTGACAGTCTCAGGTATGATTCAAGCCACTCTGGTTTGTTGCCTATATTTATAACAAAAGGAAATGCTAAAATTTCAGGTAAAGCTGGGATAATAATGATGTAATTTTATTTTGATTCAAGTTCATGGCCTCCCGAGTTATTTATACACTCTTTTTAAATGAAATTTTATTTCATTTTATTTTAAGTTCCGGGATACATGTGTAGGTTTGTTACATAGGTATACGTGTGCCATGGTGGTTTGCTGCACCTGTTGACCCATCCTCTAACTTTTCTCCCCATGTCCCCCAGCCCCCAACAGGCCCCTCACTGTGTCCATGTGGTCTCATTGTTCAACTCTCATTTATGAATGAGAACATGTGGTGTTTGACTTCCTGTTCCTGTGTTAGTTTGCTGAGAATGATGGCTTCCAGCTTCATCCATGTCCCTGCAAAGGACATGATCTAATTCCTTTTTATGGCTGCATAGTATTCCATGGTGTATATGTACCACATTTTCTTTATCCAGTCTATTGTTGATGGGCATTTGGGTTAGTTCCATGACTTTGTTATGGTAAATAGTGCTGCAGTAAACATACGTGTGCAAATGCCATTATAGCAGAATGATTTACAAATCTTTGGGTATATAGCCAGTAGTGGGATTGCTGGGTCAAATGGTATTTCTGATTCTAGATCCTTGACGAATTGCCATACTATCTTCCACAATGGTTGAACTAATTTATATTCCCACCAACAGTGTAAAAGAGTGCCTATTTCTCTATAGCCTTGCCAGCATCTAAATCTTGACCTTTTAATAATCGTCATTCTGACTGACATGAGATGGTATCTCATTGCGGTTTTGGTGTGCATTTCTCTAATGATCAGTGATGTTGAGCTTTTTGTTACATGTTTGTTGGCCGTGTAAATGTCGTCTTTTGAGAAATGTCTGTTTATCTTTTGCCCACTTTCTGATGGGGTTGTTTTCTTCTTATAAATTTGTTTAAGTTCGTTGTAAATTTTGGATTTTAGACCTTTGTCAGACGTGTAGTGTGCAAAATTTTTCTCCCATTCTGTAGGTTGCCTGCTCATTCTGACAATAGTATTTTTTGCTGTTCAGAAGCTCTTTAGTTTCATTATATCCCATTTGTCAATTTTGGCTTTTGTTGCAATTGCTTTTGGCATTTTTGTCATGCCTATGTCCTGAATGGTATTGCCAACATGTTCTTCTAGGGGTTTTATGGTTTGGGGATTTACATTTAAGTTTTTAAGCCATCTTGAGTTAATTTTTGTATAAGGTGAAGGAAAGCGTTCAGTTTCAGTTTTCTGCATATGGATAGCCAGTTTTCTCAATACCATTTATTGAATAGGAGATCCTTTCCCATTGCTTGTTTTTATCAGGTTTGTTGAAGATCAGAAAGTTGTAGATGTGTGGTGTTGATTCTGAGGTCTCTGCTCTGTTCCATTGGTCTATATTGTCTGTTTTGGTATCAGAATCATGCTGTTTTGGTTACTGTAGCTTTGTAGTGTAGTTTGAAGTCAGGTAGCATGTTACTTTCAGCTTTGTTCTTTTTGCTGAGAATTGTCTTGGCTATATGGGGTCTTCTCTGATTCCATATGAAATTTAAAGTAGCTTTTCCTAATTCTGTGAACAATATCAATGGTAGTTTGATGGGAATAGCATTGAATCTATAAATTTATGCCAAAATATTTAATAAAATACTGGCAAATCAAATCCAGCAGCACATCCAGAAGCTTATCAACCGTGCTGAAGTTGTATGCTTCTCTGGGATGCAAGGTTGGTTCAACATACACAAATCAATATATGTAATTAATCACATAAACAAAACTAAAGACAAAAATCACATGACTATCTTAATAGATGCAGAAACAGCCTTTGATAAAATTCAGCATCCCTTCATGTTAAAAACTCTCAATAAACTAGGTATTGATGGAACATACCATCTCAAAATAATAAGAGCTATATGTGACAAACTCACAGCCAATATCATATTGAATTGGCAAAAGCTGGAAGCATTCTCTTTGAAAACCGGCACAAGACCATGATGCCCTCTATAACCACTCCTACTCAACATAGTATTGGAAGTTCTGGCCAGGGCAATCAAGCAAGAGAAAGAAATAAATGGTATTCAAATAGGAAGAGAGAAAGTCAAATTGTCTCTGCAGATGACATGATTTTATATCTAGAAAATCCCAGCATCTCAGCCCAAAACTCCTGAAGCTGATAAGCAACTTCAGCAAGGTCTTAGGATACAAAATTAATATGCAAATTCACAAGCATTTCTTTATACCAACAATAGAGAAGCAGAGAGCCAAATCATGAGTGAATTCCCATTGACAATTGTTACAAAGAGAATAAAATACCTAAGAATACAGCTAATAAGGGATGTGAAGGACCTCTTCAGAGAACTACAAACTGCTGCTGAAGGAAATAGGAGAAGACACAAATGGAAAAACATTCCATGCTCATGGATAGGAAAAATCAATATCATGAAAATGGCCGTACTGCCCAAAGTAATTTATATTCTTGATTCTAAATATTTCTTGGCTGGATTCTAAATATTTCTTGGCTCTCACCTGTAATCTTGGCAACTTGAAAGGTTGTAGCAGGAGGATTACTTGACCCCAGGGGTTTGAGACCAGTCTACACAGCATGGTGAGACCACATCACTACAAAAAGTAAAAATAAAAAATTAGCTGGGTGTGGTGGTGCATACCTATAATCCTGCCTACTTTGATGGGCTGAGATGGGAGGATCACTTGAGCCTTGGCGGTTGAAGCTGCAGTGAGCCATCATTGTGCCAAGGCACTCCAGCCGGGGCGAGAGTGAGACCTGTCTCAAATAAATACATATCTTTCTTATTCTATTTTTTGGCCTATGTTTTTTTTTCCCAGTATGTTATTTGAATTTTTTAACTATGGTTATAAAATTTTTGGATCCAGAAAAATTTTAAATTTGTGACTTAGTAAAATTTGAGGGCTTTATCTTTTGTGTTTTATTTAAAGAACATTTTCTTATATTTTACTCTTAAAATTAAAATGGTGGGTTTTACTTTTAGGATTTTTCATATATATGTAACTTTTTTAAAAAACATGGATTTTTGAAGGAAGGGACTATTTTTTTTCTGCAGTACCTTATTTAATCTTTAAAATAATAAAGCCAACATTTTGGTGTTATTATCATCCTTTTCAAGGAACAGATTAACTCCACTCTTCCCTATGACATCAATGCTGAATACTTCCTTTAGCAGATATATTTATCTTTCTGAATATCTCTTCCTATTTTTATTCATTGTCATATTTTTTCATTTAATTTTTCTATTTTCTTTTTTTTTTGTTTTTTTTAAGATGGGGTTTCACCATGATGGCCAGGCTGGTCTTGAACGCCTGACCTCAGGTGATCCACCCACCTCGGCCTCCCAAAGTGCTAGGATTACAGACGTGAGCCACCACACCCAGCCCATTTAATTTTTCTTATTTTTTTATGAGTTTATTTGTTGCTTATAGAGATTATATGTATTTTGAGGAATCATGTGCTTAAATTTTCAGTAATGCCTAGCAGAGTGCCAAATGATTGAAATTAATATGTTATAATGTGTTTTACCTTGAAACACTTTACAATTTTAATATATATTAATCAAAACCCATCTATTTTATATCAGAGTTAATTCTTTGAAATGGAGGAAGGTTTTTTCCTAATTGTTTTTTCAGCATATAGAACATTCTCACTTTCTGTTTTCATAATTACAATATAAGATATGCCTCCAAAATCATAACAATGATTTTCATAAGCTACACACAGAAACCAAGTCTTTCTCAGTGTACAAGAAAGATAAAACTTCTCTTATATAGAGAAAGGGAAGGGGAAAGCTCTCTGACCTTCAAAGTCCAGCCTGTCACCTGCCACTCCATCTCTGGTGTCTTCAAGCAGTCACGACATGTGCGGAATATCTGGACATGTGAGGACCCAACAGAACAAGTAATCAGGACATGTGAGGACCCAACAGAACAAGGGCAATTCTGTCTGGTCCTCTTCCTCGTCAACTCAATTAGGATTTCTTCTACAATCCTGAGCTTTTACTACCACAGCTAAAATTCTGTGACTGTGTGAAAGTCAAGGAAAATGCTTTTACCCAGGAACAGTTCAACAGCTATAGTTGTTCTCTGCAGCTTCTAGAAATCAAGTTATTAACCTAAATTTATTAGCTAGGAATATTGTCACTATGAAGGACACACATTGGGTTTCCATTTTCTTTTTTCAGAAAGTTATGCTTTTTCTTTTCTAAATCTATTTTAAAAAATATTTTACTTCAAAATAATTTCACTTTTTTGGCATAATTTCAATTTTTTTATGTAAAAAGAAATTTAGACTTACAGAAAATTTGTAAAAAATAGTATAGAGAGTTCCTGCATAACCTTATAAGCTTTACTTAATTTTCCCTAAGGTTAATATTTTACATGACTATAGCATGATGATCGAAACTACGGAATAAACATTATAATAACATTATCAATTAATTAAACTTTCTATACATATTTTGCCAATGTTTCCACTATGCCCCTTTTCTCTTACAGGATGTAATACAGGATCCCATGCTGAATTTATTTGTGGTGTCCTAAAATTCCCCAATCTGTGACAATTCTGTCCTTTTTCTTTTGTGACCTTGGCATTTTGGAGAGTATCAGTTATTTATTTTGTAGACTATCATGTTTGGGGGAGTTTGCCTAATATTTTCAAATGAGTAGATTTAAGTTGCATTTTTAGCAAGAATACCACAGTGGCAATATGCCTTCTCAATGTATCATATCAAGGAAGTAATTGATGTTTATGTATCTTTTTACCGGTGATGTTAACTTTAACCACTTGGTTAAGTGATGGTCTAATGGGTTGCTTTACTCTTATTATTTTTTAATTTGAAATTGATACATCTTGAGAAAGTTACTCTGAAACTCTGCAAATACCTTGTTTCTTCTTAAATTTTAACCCATGAACTTCAGCATTCATTGGTGGATCTTTCCAGCAGCAGTTAATATAATGGTGTTTTAATGGTGATATTCTATTTTCCATGCATGCATTAATTATATATGTATATGAGTGTGGACTCATTTGTGACTTTTAATTTTTTCTATGCATTATAGTCAAATACTATCGTTATTTATTTTTTGCCTCAAATTGTTCCAGTTCTGGACATTGGGAGCTCTTTCAGGTCAGCTCCTGTGCCTTTTTGTTGTGTTCAAATCCTTCATGGAGTACTTGTACGTCCAATGCCACCATACAATGCTCCAGGTTCCTCATGTGTTTTTCCTGCCACAGACCTTGAATCAACCATTTCTCTTATTTTATTCCTATTTCTATTTAAAACAGGAAATCAACCATTTCCTATTTTATTTTGTTCATCAGTAACATTTAGCCACTGACATTTAAGTAGGCTTTCAAAAGTCAAAATGTATACTGTGGTGTCTGCCTTGTTCTAGAAAAGGGGTCAACAAACTATAAATGACCATACTGCAAACAGGCAGTGCAGGTCCTACAGTCTCTGTTGCAACCACCCAACTCTAATGTTGTGGCACAAAAACAGCCACAGACCAGTAGATGAATAGGTGGGTTATGGTTCCAAAAGAACATTATTTACAAAAATAGGTGGTAGGCTGGATTTGCTTCACAGGGCTATAATTTGCCAACCCTTGCTATAGAATGACAAGCCATGTGCCGATTGTCACATATCTTTTAAATCATGTTTTACAAAGAAAATGGAGGTCGAGGCTATAGTAGGCCATGATCCCATACCACTACACTCCATCCTAGGTGACAGAGAGAGATCCTGTCTCTCTAAAAATCAAATACATGAAAAACGGAGGCAAATCTTATAGGTTTTTATTTTTCTCTCTTGAGAAAGGGACTGGATTATGCTGATGTAAATGGAATTAGCTTAAGTTTTCTTTGCATTTTTTTTTTAATTTAAAACAATTTTGTATTATATTATTGTGTTAAAAATAGGGGAGAAGATGACAATTACTATTTCCCAGGTGCTTTAAATCACTGGACATATAGATGGTAAAGCATTCATTTATTTTCAGATGAATCAGTAAGTGAAAAGTTAAAGTAATTTGCAGATTATTAAAGTTAACTAAATAAATGGTGTTGAAGAAACAGGAAGGACAATGGGTTGGAGCATCCTGAAAATTTTCATGGAGGAAGTGAAGATTGAGATTGACGCGAAAGCATGGGCAAAACTTGAATCCCCTAAAGAAGAAGAAATAAAATTGATGATTTAGGAAAAATTTGAAAAACAAAGGGATTGAAAAACAGCCTGTGAATATTCAGGAAAATGAATAGCAAAGAATAGCAATAGCAATTCAAAAGGAAGGTAGGAGCTAAACCCAACTCTAGTAGCATTTCTGCTAATCACACAGTAGTTTGATTTTAGGATATGGCTGGCTTTCATATAATCTTGTATTACTAAAAGCAATTGACACAATGTTTTGTTTAAATGATCATATAGTATTTTTAAAATATTTAAATGTATTAAAGATTAAAATATTTATTTATGTTAATATATTAACAACAAAATTCTTGCCATTATTTGCAAGCTTTTTAGTGTTAATTCTATAACTCATAGGCCTTGTCCAGAAGACAATTTTGTGAAACACAAGAAGACTTACTTTTGCCCTTAGTTTCTATGACAGATTTTCTTTGGCTCTCTGGTAAGTGTACCATGAGTCACATAACTCATTCTTAAAGATTTGAATCTCAATCCACTTTCATTTGGAGTCAAGTATCTCCCTGCCTCATTTGAATGTAACCTTAAGCTCATAGACAGGTCATTTTATTGCCTTTTGCCCCAGCGGTTTCTGTGCTAATTCCTGAGCAAATGATGATTCACATGGACAAAGAAACTGCCAACAAGTTTATATAAGAATGCCTCTGGTTCTACTATTTTATGTCCCTTTTCTAAGAATTAACTCATCAGTAATAATTGTTAATGAAATACAGTTCTGTGAGGTGAGATGATTTTGTAAGTAAAATCAAACGCTTCATTGAAAGTATGTTGTTGAAAATTTTCTTATTCAATGGCCTTAAAATGTTCTCATTTAGATGCCACTAAATTCACCAGTATTTCTGCTGCTAAGTCAATTAATAAAAATGAAATCAAAGTACACCTTGAGCTTCTTGTATAAGAGCTGGTGTTCCTGACTTGAACAGATATCTGATTCCTATATTTATGACAATTAACATTGCTTTGGCAGAAACTAACTTACTGTAATAATATATTCAAACATTCCAAATGAAGCCTTTTTCAATATGGAATTTAGTGGGTGTGAAGACTTTTTGTGTGAACTGCCATATGTCAAAAAGAGCTAATGATCTTCTCGATATGCAATCTACTCACACTTATATATCTATGATAGGGAAACTTCTTAAGGATCAGCCTTGATGGTCTCTCTCTTAGTTTCTCTTAGTCTCTGCTGTCTGCTTTAATATACCTTGCATCACATTCTGTGCTGAGCACTGCAGCTCCTTCAGGAATCAGCTTCAGTCTTCCCAAGCCACAAACACAGGCCACATCCCTTCTTTTTAACTCTGTTTGATGCTCTTAAATAAGGTAAACTGTTTTTTTTTTAATGTCCTCAGATCCTAAAGACATGTCCTATAGACCATCTCAAGAATAACTCTTCACCAATACTGGCATTTGACTGGCACATTCCATTCTCCTGCTTAGCTCAGATGTTCTTAAAATGGTCATTTATTATTTTTATTTTTATTTTTACTCAACCATCTGTTAAAGCCCTATTTTGCTTCAAGACTTAGGTTAAATTCTAGACTCTCTCTTTGTTTTTTATGGACTCCAGCTTCACTTCCAGTTCTGAGTGCCCTCTGTTTCTTGGGGTTTCCTGTACCTCTCAGGGGACTCCTTACAAATGCTGTTTGTCATTGTGATTTCCCTTTACACGCATTCCCATCTCCCCCAGAAGATTATAAGCCTCTTCTGCCTTAGAAAAAAACATGTACTATACCTTTCCATACAACAGTAGTGCATAATGGTATGTCCAGCCAAAGCAGATCTTCAGTAAATGTCTGTGACAAGGAACAATGGCATTTATTAATCCCTACTTTCATCAAAGAGAAACAGCAAGGAAGCTACCAAGTTACCTAAAATAATTTTGATATTCCCAGAGAGGCAAATCTGTTGAAAACAAGGTCACTTAAGAGTTCCAAGTATTCATGTAGGATCTGTAAACAGATTATAACAAATTGGTTCTCAATTTCTTGAAGCAACAAAAAAATTCTGTAATGTAGAGAGACTGTCTTACTCCAGTGTAGGGTATCTTCTGAGTGAGCATGAATCTAGATAAAGTAAACATATAATTTTAAGCTTACTGGAAAGCCATATGAACTGAAGTTCTATTATTCTCTAAATGTTTAGGGACCCTAACAGATTTCTGTATATGAAATATTATTTTACTAGGTCCTATAAGGATTTACCAAGTCTGATAGCATTAGTGTTAAGCATTTGGGAATTACAATGGCTGGTCTCTATACCCTTGAAAGAAAAAGTGATATATAGACATGTACAGTGTAGACAGGCACACATATCACGAGAAATGTAGTTCCAAGTTTTATCTTTGAAGCAAATGTGTTATATGACTAAAAAAAAAATATGGCTTCTATTATCATCACTAAAAGGTGAAATGTTTTCTTTTTGACTCTTTTCCAGATGTTTCAGCTGTTAGCATTATCTGGGTAAACAACCTATTAGGATCAATTCAGCTCCTGTAAGATTGATAATCTAGGTCCAAATCTATAAAGGCACCAACACACCAGGATGGTTTCTGTCTGAACGTCATACACATGTGAGCCTGCAGTTTACTTTGTAAATTGTTGAAAGCATATCATATAAACTAATTGTGACAAATAATTTAGACAAATTATTATAAAGCCAAAAGGAGATTTCTCTCACCATTTTTGAAGTTGTTTCTTTATGATGCAAAGGTTTATTCTAAGATAGCACTCAGATAATTCCTAATAACAAAGGTCTTGGATTTTATTCTTATGATCTTCATTTGTTTGTGTTTGTTATGAAAATTTGTGGACATCTGAGAAAAGAGAGTCTCATTTTGATTCTTGGCTTCATACAATCCAAGTAGACAAGAAAATAGGATATTTACATAAAATGAGTGAACTTCCTGTTAAATACAATGTGAAGTCCCCAGGAATCATTTTCATGATCTCCTCTAAGAAAATAATTTTGTATTTAAAAATATCCCACTACATATAACTCCTTTCACCTTCTCCATACCTGTAAAATAAACTTGTCATTTTTACACTCATTTCAGGAAAAAGAGCTCCTCACTCCTCTCCTTGGAGACCCAGACATAACCAGTCAGTCTCTGGGGTCGACCCTCATCTCCTCTGAAAGGCCAGCTGCATGATTTGATAGTCACAGCTGTCATTATCATCCAGCTTGGCACATGCCCCTAGGGTTTTTCCATTGAGCAAGGGTCTGAACTGTGCTGCCCATGCTTCCTCATACCAATTATAACTTCTGTGCAGTTATCTAAAAGGGAGAAAAATTTATCAACATCCTTTTTAGCCTTGTAATGAGGAAGCAATTTTCCTTTATTATAGCTGACTAAATATGTGCCTGCTGACCCTCAAGGCCCCTCATCCTCCTCCTCCTGTCCCTCTGGAAATCATGCCCAAGACTCAGTTCATTTCAGATTTCCTTGACTTTCTTATGTGTTCCTTTTATTTCTATTAATCCCACACTTGTTCCGTCTTCATCTTGCCTATGCTGCATGTCTTTTCTCAGTCTATGCCCCCATTGCATTGCTTTCCAATAAGCTGCTCATTAGGGCCTGACTCCTGTTTCTCATTTCTTGACTTTCTGTCACTGGGCTTTCTCACCAAAGCTGTACTTCTTGGGTACCAGAAGAGGAAGATCCTTGTCCCATGCAAGTTGTGTAGTAGGTTCCACTCACTTTATTCTTTTGTCAAATTTAAGACGCTTATGTGTCTTAGACTCTCTTTTTGTTCAAAGAATTTTTAGATTATATGTGTCTGTTTGAACCAGAAACAGTGACATCTGTTGGCTGCAAGCAATGGAAACATGAGTTACACTGCTGAGTAAAATAGAAAAGACAATGAATATATCATCATTTTTGTGGCTTTTTACTTTAGGTAGAGGTATTTCAAAGACATTGCACAAATAAGCCAGCTCTCATATTGAAGAAAAAGGAAATTATCTTTGAAGATTTGATAATAAACTAAGAAGGACATTACAGCAAAACAATTTTGGACACTTATGTTAATGACCTTACCTTTCCAACATATAACCCTTTGAAACCCCCCAGTTCACTAAAAAAGCTCTAGAATGAGAGACTAATTCACTCTGATGCATGCTTATGTAATCAGAACTTTGGTTTAGGCATAGGAAAGTGACTAAGCTAATACCTGTTCTTCCTTTTCTTCCTTCAGAATACAACAGCTAGTTTTTAGCTGGGCATATGCTAAGCTGAATAAAGACCACATTTCTCAGGCTCCTCTAAAATGAAGCAGAAATGTTTTGTGTGGGCTTCAAAGACATGTTCAGACTTATTATAGGCCCATTGCCCCTTCTTCATCTTATTCTCCATTTGACTTCCTGGATCCTGAAGCAGATGTCAAATTCTCTAACAGTCATATTGAATTGTAAGGGCCAGGACCATATCCTAGGAATGAAGAAATAGTGAGTTAGAAAAAGCCTCGGTCTGAAAACTTCATTCCATAGAACCATAATAGCAGGCATAAAATTATTTTGCATGTGAGAGAATATGAGAAATAAAATATGTTGTTTGTCATGATTGCTTTTGTTTTTCCCTGTCAGACACAACCATATGTAATTTTGATTCAGGGACCTTTGTGGTGACTTGAATAGACGGGACAGAATATCAAGAGATCATGACTGTACTCTTTGCTCATAAAATATGGAATCAGAAATTATATAGCTGAGTTTAGGCTATGGTCACATATAAATCAGATTTCTATAATTGCCTTATCTATCCCTAAAGACATTTACTAGTTCTCTAATAAGCCAGCACTTTTATTTAAAGGTAATTTGTCCTAAAGGGAGAATTTGACAGGAAGACAAAGATTTATATGCATTTATTTCAATGGTGTCATTATATGTAATATAATACATTATATGTAAAAAGAACAATTTTAAATAGTCTAATTATCTGTTAGGACAATTTGTTAAATAATAATTATACATCTATACTTTTGGTGTATTTTGGGCCATTAAAGTTGATATGCATTCATTAAAGATATTAAAATGAAGGTGTGTTTAGGACATATTATTGAGTGAAAAAAGTCTAGAGTTCTGGTTATGATAGCATTACAAATTATTTGGGGAATCCTCTCTGTTCTACACATATGACAAATATAGATAAAATGTAGGATGAGGAGATCCAAATGGCTAGATTCCTAACATGGAAAGTATAAATTTTGACTAAAAAAGCAGAAGAATGGAATTGCTAGATCATATGGTTGTTCTATTTTTAATGTTTTAAGGAACCTCCATACTGTTTTCCATAACGGCTGTACTAATTTACATTCCCACCAAAAGTGCATAAGACTTTTCCTTTTTCCATATCCTTGCCAGAATTTTTTATATATTTTTTTGTCTCTGATAATAACTTTTTCTAACTGGGGTGCTGTGATATCCGATTATGGTTTTGATATGCATTTTCCTGATGATAAGCCATGTTGAACTATTTTTTTTCACATATCTATTGGCCATTTGTATGTATGTCTTCTTTCGATAAATGTCTATTCAGGTTTTTTGCCCATTTTAAATTCAAATGATGTTTTGCTATTGAATTAAGTTTCTTATATACTCTGGACACTAACCCCTTGTCAGATGCCTAGTTTGCAAATATATTCTTCCATTCTGTTGGTTGTCTCTTTACTCTATCGATTGTTTCATTTGTTGTGCAGAAACTTCTTAGTTTGGTACTACTTAGACATAAAACAGAATGAAATCTTGTTTACAGCAACATGGATGAATTGGGAGATCATTATGTTAAGTGAAATAACATAATGATAACACAGAAAGATAAGCACCACATATGTGAAATCTTAAAAGGTTGATATATAAGTAAAGAGTAAAATATATATAAGTAAAGAGTAAAATAGCAGTTACTGGAAATTGGGGAGGTTGGGGGATGGTGAATAGGAAGAGGTTGGTCAATGGTCAGAGTTGCACTTCCAATAAGTTCTGGGTGTTCCATTACATAGCAAGGTGACTACAGCTAGTGACAATGTATTGTATCTTTCAAGAAGGCTAGAAGAGAGGATTTTGAATGGTATCACCATAAAGAAATGATACATATTTTAAGTGATAGATATGCTAATTACCTGTATTTATTCATTATACAATGTATACATACAGTAAAACATCTTGCTGTACTCTTTATATACAACCATTATGTGTCAATCATTTTTAAAATTGAGAAATTAAAAAAACGGAAAAGGACATTTAAATAAATGAATAGATATGTTCATGAAAAAGAAAAATCAATATTATAAAGGTATTAATTATTGTCAATTTATCCTAATATCAGTTTTATTCAAAATTAGCAAGAATTTTGAGAGCATTCAAAAGCTTATATTAAAACTTTTATGGAAAACAAATATCTAAGAATATTAAAATAAAATTTTAAGAACAAGGTTACAATAAATACCATCTTATTAGAAACTGTAATGCTTGAGATAATGTTATTAATTTAAATATAAACAGAGAAATAAGATTTCCTATTAGGGTTAATATCTCAAAAATATGAAAACTACAAATATAAAAGATTGCTAGGGTTGTCAACATTACAATAAATACAAAAAAGAAGAATTCTACATAAGAAAAATCATCATCTATTTAATTCACAAACTAAGTTTTGGGGAAGATATGTGTAATGAATTAAAATGAAAAAGATTATATTCTAGGCTATAAAAAGTGTCGTATAACTCTAAAAGGAAAAGAAAAGGAAAAGCTCAGTGAAAAAATTTTCTAAGGTAGAGGAAGAAATTGGGATGTTCAAAATACATGAACATATTCTGAATTTCACTACTAATCATTGGAATACAAATCAAAAAACAAAAAGTACAGTGTGTCATAACTCAGTGTTGGTGAAGATGGTGACAAATGGATAATCTATAGTCTGCTACTGAATATGTTAATTGTCATATCAGTTTGGAGAGCTATTTAGCAATACTTAACAAATTGGGTGATGTGCAAACTAAAATTGAGCAATGTATATATTTCATAATGTGTGTGTGTGTGTGTGTGTGTGTGTGTGTGTGTGTGTGTGTGTGTTCAGGAGTCCACAGATTTGAGAGTGGCACTAGTCAAATTTTTCATTTTGATAAACAAATGCTACATTAAGTTTTACAATATCTTTGCTTACTGAACAGAAATTTTTTGAGTCTCAGTGTGCAAACAACCATGCTAGGCACTATAGGGTATAAAGAGGTAAAGAAAAGCTGGTAAAAAAATATAGATACTGAAACAAATATATCTGGTTTCAAGTTCAGATATATCTTTTGTTGTGTGATTTTAAGTTATTAGCCTCTTTCTATTAGAATTTTCCCATTTGTTAAAGAATAGTAATATTATTTATTTCATGGAGTTTTCTGTGATATTAATGAGTTTACATTTAGTACATATGTATGTGTGCACGTGTGTGAAAATCTTTTCCCTCTCCCACACACATCTGTACATGTGTATATGCCTGACATATAGTTTGTATTCAGTAAATGAATTTCAATTTTCTATCACCTAGTGATGTTGTAGCTGTCATAATGTTTTAGTGCAATGCATTACTCATGTATATATTTCAGACTGTACATGTTACTCTAAGAGGTGTAGAGAATAAGACAGATTGACTATGGACTTTGGTATCTGATGATAACATGTTGGTACATTTTTAAGGTATTTTTTTCCTCATGTATTACAGACTTGAAGTTGAAATACCAACAGATGACAAAAATAAAATTCCAATAAAAACCTGCTTTTGGTAGCCAAAAGACCAGGAAAGGGGCAGACTAGCAAGACAGAAGCTACCAGACAATTATGGCTCTACATCCAAACACATCATACAAGACTATAGTTCTACTCCAACCATGCCAGCAAAGAATGAGTGGGAAGACATTTACATTTCTTGGGATTGTATTGAGGCACTTCAACATCCCTAACACAAAGGTGCCAGAGAAGGCCAGTAGGAAGCTGGAACCTTCATCTCCACCAGTAAGAAATAAAGTACTACTCTCTTTGGTGTCAGTGGAGAAAATGTGTGAAGCTTGGATTTTCACTCCCACCTGGCAGTCATCAGGTGCTTCTTTCCATCCGTCCTGGGAACTATCCAAAAAGGCCAGTGGAGAGTAGGAACTTTTGCCATTACACAGTGTTAATGAGGCCACCATCACTGTAGTGTTGGTAGAGATCACATGGGTAGCCAGAACTTTCACCCTTGTCCAGTGATAACAGAGACTATATGTGAGGTTTCAATGAAGATCACAAGTCAAGGAGAAAACCTGGACTTGTATCTCCACTTAGTAAGGCAGCATTACCTGACTCAACCCCTCACATACCACAACAAGTTTTCCTGCTAGGGTGGTATCAGAGAAAACCAGGTAAAATAGAAGATTAAAATAAGGTCCAGAGGTTTTTTTTTTTAAATTATACTTTAAGTTCTGGGGTACATGGGCAGATCGTGCAGGATTGTTACTTAGATATACACATGCCATGGTGGTTTGCTACATCCATCCCCCCGTCACCTTCATTAGGTATTTCTCCTAATGTTATTCCTCCCCAATCCCCCTCTCCGTGCTATCCCTACCCTAGCCCCTCCACCCCCAGCAGACCTCAATGTGTGATGTTCCCCTCCATGTGTCCATGTGTTCTCATTGTTCAACATCCATTTATGAGTGAGAACATGTGGTGTTTGATTTTCTGTTCTTATGTCAGTTTGCTAAGAATGATGGTATCCAGCTTCATCCATGTCCCTGCAAAGGACATGAATTCATCCTTTTTAATGGCTGCATAATATTCCATGGTGTATATGTGACACATTTTCTTTTTCCAGTCTATCATTGATGGGCATTTGGGTTGGTTCCAAGTCTTTGTTAATGTAAACAGTGCCACAGTGAACATACGTGTGCATGTGTCTTTATAATAGAACAATTTATAATCTTTTGGGTATATACCTAGTAATGGTTCAAATGGTATTTCTATTTCTAGATCCTTGAGGAATCACAACACTGTCTTCCACAATGGTTGAACTAATTTACACTCCCACCAACAGTGTAAAAGTGTTCCTATTTCTGCACATCCTCTCCAGCATCTGCTGTCTCCAAATTTTTTTAATGATCGTCATTCTAACTGGAGTGAGATGATATCTCAATATGATTTTCATTTGCATTTCTCTAGTGATCACTGATGATAAACATTTTTTCATATATTTGTTTGCTATATAAATATCTTCTTTTGAGAAGTGTCTGTTCATATACTTTGCCCACTTTTTGTTGGGGTTGTTTGTTGTTGTTTTCTTGTAAATTTGTTTTAGTTCTTTGTAGATTCTGGATATTAGCCCTTTGTCAGAGGGGCAGATTGCAAATATTTTTTCCCATTCCATTGGTTGCTAGTTCACTCTGATGATAGTTTCTTTTGCTGTGCAGAAGTTCTTAAGTTTAATTAGATCCCATTTGTCTATTTTGGCTTTTGTTGCCATTGCTTTTAGGGTTTTAGTCATGAAGTCCTTGCCTATGTCTATGTCCTGAATGATATTGTCTAGGTTTTCTTCCAGGGTTTTTATGGTATTAGGTTTTCCCAACACCATCTATTAAACAGGAAATCCTTTTTCCTTGTTTGTTTTTGTCAGATTTTTCACAGATTTGATGGTTGTAGATGTGTGGGATTACCTCTGAGGCCTCTGTTATGTTCCATTGGTCTATATCTCTGTTTTGGTACCAGTATCATGCTGTTTTGATTACTGTAGCCTTGTAGTGTAGTTTGAAGTCAGGTAGTGTGATGCCTCCAGCTTCGTTCTTTTTGCTTAGGATTGTCTTGGCTGTGTGGGCTCTTTATTGGTTCCATATGAAATTTAAGGTGGTTTATACCAGTTCTTTGAAGAAGGTCAATGGTAGCTTGATGGGATAGCATTGAATCTATAAATTACTTTGGGGAGTATGTCCATTTTCATGCTATTGATTCTTTCTAACCAGGAGTATGGGATGTTTTTCCATCTGTTTGTGTCCTTTCTTATTTCCTTGAGCAGTGGTTTGTAGTTCTCCTTGACAAGGTCCTTCACATTCCTTGTTAGCTGTATTCATAGGTATTTTATTCTCTTTGTAGCAATAGTGAATGGGAGTTCACTCATGATTTGGATCTCTGTTTGTCTGTTATTGGTGTATGGGAATGCTTGTGATTTTTGCACATTTATTATATATCCTGAGACTTGGCTGAAGTTGCTTATCATCTTAAGGAGATTTTGGACTGAGACAATGGGGTCTTCTAAATATACAATCATGTCATCTGCAAATACTGACAGTTTGACTTCCTCTTTGCCTAATTGAATATCCTTTATTTCTTTTTCTTGTCTGATTGCTCTGACCAGAACTTGCAATAATATGTTAATAAGAGTGGTGTCTAGTGCCAGTTTTCAAAGGGAATGCTTCCAGTTTTGCCCATTCAGTATGATATTGGCTGTGAGTTTGTCATGAATATCTTTTATTATTTTGAGATACATTCTATTGATACCTAGTTTATAAAAAGTTTTTAGCATAAATGGCTGTTAAATTTTGTAGAAGGCCTTCTCTGCATCTATTGAGATAATCATGTGGTTTTTTTCCTTTTGTTTTGTTTATGTGTTGTATATGTTTACAGATTTGTGTATGTTGAACCAGCCTTGCATCCCTGGGATGAAGCTAACTTGATCATAGTGGATAAGTTTTTGATATGCTTTTGCATTCAGTTTGCCAGTATTTTATTGAGGATTTTTGCATCAATGTTCATCATGGGTTATTTTCTTTTTAAGTTGTATCTATGCCAGGTTTTGGTATCAGGATGATGTTGATGTCATAAAATGAATTAGGGAGAATTCTCTCTTTTTGTATTGTTTGGAATAGTTTCAGAGGAAATGGTACCAGCTCCTCTTTGTACTTTTGATAGAATTCGGCTGTGAACCCATCTGGACCTGTACTTTTTTTGGTTGGTAAGCTATTAATTGCTGCCTCTACTTCAGATCTTGTTATTGGTTATTCAGGGATTCAACTTCTTCCTGGTTTAGAATTAGGAGGGTGTAAGTGTCCAGTAATTTATACATTTCTTCTAGATTTACTGGTTTATATGCATAGAGGCGTTTGTAGTAATCTCTGATGGTACATTGTATTTCTGTGGAATCGGTGGTGATATCCCCTTTATCATTTTTTATTGCATCTATCCGATTCTTCTCTCTTTTCTATTAGTTTGGCTAGCTATCAATCTATTTTGTTGATCTTTTCAAAAAACCATCTCCTGGATTCATTGATTTTCTGAAGGATTTTTTATGTCTCTATCTCCTTCAATTCTCCTCTGATCTTAGTTATTTCTTGATTTCTGCTAGTTTTTGAATTTGTTTGATCTTGCTCCTCTAGTTCTTTTAATTATGAGGATAGGGTGTTGATTTTAGATCTTTCCTCATTTCTCATGTGGGCATTTAGTGCTATAAATTTCCCTCTAGACACTGCTTTAAATGTGTCCTAGAGATTCTGGCACATTGTGTCTTCATTCTCATTGGTTTAGAAGAACATCTGTATTTCTGCCTTTATTTCATTATTTATCCAGTAGTCATTAAGAAATAAGCCCACGTTCTTAACTATCACTACAGTACCTCGTTTCATTAAAAAAAAAAAAAAAACAACAACAACAACTCTACATTGATAAGAGCATAAGCTGGTACAACTACTTTGGAGAACAACTTGGTAATATCTATTATATGTGAAGATGTGCATCTCCTTAATTCAGCAATCCTACATAGAAATAATGATTTTTTTCCTGTACTACTGGGGGAAAAAAGGATACAATTGTTCATGGCTAAAGGATACTAGCTTTGGGTTCTACTGACTCTAGGTTTCTCTGTTGCTACTGCAAGGACTGAGAAGACCAGTATCTTGGTGTACTTATGGAAACTGTGCAGAGAAATTTTTATACAATCATACTGAGGAATATGCAAGAATATTCACTGCATGTCTGTTGTAAGAGCAAAAAGTAGATTCTATTGACACAGAATGGTGAAATTCACTGTTAAGTCACACAACACTATATAAAGCTAAAATAAGTGAAAATGAACTATATAAATCTCAAAAACACAAGTTGAAGGAAAAATGCAGAAGACTAAGAATATGATTTTTAAGAAAGTTTATAAAACTATGTTATTGATAGATGTATACATTTGTAGCAATAGTATAGTAAACAGTATAGTATAATGGTGAGAAAAGTTGCCAATTTAGAATGCTGATAACTGTTAGGGAGGGATGAAATGAGCTCGAGAAGGGACACACAGGAGTTACCAACCATATATATGATGCATTTTTATCATCTTGAAATATTTGCTTCAGATAATTGATAAAGCTGAGTGGTAAATACCTGGTTATCTTATTTCCTATTCCTGTATGTTTATATTTCATAATTTAAAAAAATGTAAACAGCTGGGGTAATGGTAACTCACTGACCAGGGCTGCATGAGCTACAATGTAGAATATCTACTGAGAGGGACACGTGAGAAAGGAAGTCAGTATATCCTGTAGAATCAACAAAAGGTTTGGACTTGGAAGTATCAGATGGTGCTGAGGCTGAAGGCGGGCCTAAGGCCAAAAGATGACTTACCTGTCTGTGAGTAGAGCTAGCTCCATGTTCATCTTTTTGGCAAACTGTCCTCTCCATGTAGGAAAACAGAAGGATGTTTTCTGGAGAAAGTGAGTGGTAGAGACTCAGGACTCCAGGACACTAGAAACTCTGAGGTACTGGCTGAGAATCAGGGGTAATTGAGAGTCTGCATACCTAACCCGAGGATTCCTCCAGACTTGTATTTTGTTCTGAGAACAAGGGCAGGTAGGAGGATGACCCCCAGAGAGGAGAGCAGATGCTCACATTTGGAGGCCCCCAGTTAAATGGCCAGTCCCCCTGTTCTTTAATAGCAAAGCATCTGGTCAACAACCCACCCCTGCTTCCATGTTACTTAACCTCTCCATGTCTCAGTCTCCTCCCTGTTCAAGTTAGAGATGTGATGTGAACATTAAATAATACAGAATGGTTAGAACAGTGCTTGGCACATTGGAAGAACTTAAAAAAGATTTGCTATGATTTTTTAAAAACAGATTATGAAGAAATAAGAATCTAATAATTTTTTTCAACAGCAAGACTAGGAGATAAGCAGTAACATCTTCAAAATCCTGAGAGGGAAATAATTCCAAGATATACATCTGTGCCCAATTTATCAATCAAGTATTGAGAGTAAATGAAAGGCCTTTTAAGACATGCATGCACTCAGAAAATATTTCTCCCATGTTCTCTTTCTTTAGAACTTTCTTGAAAATGTGTTGAAGCAAAATGAGGGCATGATCCAAGAGAGAGAAGTGGGATCCAGAAAATGGAAGAGGCAATCTAAAGAGCAGTGAGAGAAGGTTCCACGATGACAACTGCGCAGTGGGCCGGGGCACTGAGGCCAGAGCAGGAGGGTGAAGTGCTCTGGAAACGAGGTCTCCATGATAAAGGCAAGTGGGCAAATTATCGATAATAAACTTTAGGGGGGCAAAACACTAATCGTAGGCATGTGACAGCTGTTGGAGCACTTGCAAAAAAATTAAGAAATTAAAAAATTCAGGCCGGGCACACCATAATCCCAGCACTTTGGGAGGCTAAGGAGGGTGGATCACCTGAGGTTAGGAGTTTGAAGCCAGCCTGGCCAACATGGTGAAACCCTATCTCTACTAAAAATACAAAAATTAGCCTGGTGTGGTGGTGCACACCTGTAATCCCAGCTACTTGGGAGGCTGAGGCAGAAGAATCACTTGAATCCAGAAGGTGGAGGTTGCAGTGAGCCAAGATCACGCTACTGCACTCCAGCCTGGGTGACAGAGCGAGGCTCTGTCTCAAAAAATAAAAATAGAATAAAAAATTCAGAAATGTAGTAAACTATGCAAGTGGAAAAATATGGTAAAGTATCTCCAGAAGAAAATTAAAAAGAGACAAAGAGAAAGAAAATAGAATATACTACCCGGCTCTGTGAGAAATGACATTTATAAGTCATAGTCATAAAACCATATTCATTTATTTAAAAAAAGATTAAGCATTGCTACACAAGGAGGATGGAAGGTGGAGAAATAAAGCACAGGGCAAGGTAGCAAAATCCTTGTCTACCACAATTAGAAGTCAATATTAATTTCTCAAGTTGATAAAGCAAAATTAGCAATCCAAACAAAATATGGCAATAACTAAATAGCTAAAGGAGCTCTGGAGGACTATTAGTAGCTAGCATTTTACACACACACACACACACACACAAAGACATACATTTAAATGTATATGTATATATACATATAAATACAAGTAAGTGGGTTTTTGTTTTTTGTTTTTTGGTTTTTTTAAAAAAAAAACTCTCATTCTGTTGTCCAGGCTGGAGTGCAGTGGCATAATCTCGACTCACTGCAACCTCTGTTTCCCTGGTTCAAGTGATTCTTTTGCCTCAGCCTCCCAAGTAGCTAGACTACAGGTGTGCACCAACATGCCTGGCTAATTTTTGTATTTTTGGTAGAGATGGGTTTTCACTATGTTGGGCAAGCTGGTCTTGAACTCCTGACCTCAGATGATTCACCCACCTCGGCCTCCCAACTGACTTTTAAAAGCCAGACACAATTGGCTTTTTAAAAACTGAAATAGAGTAGAATGGACTAGAATAGAAAGTAGCATGTATAACACACAGTAAGGATATTTCATGAGACTTTTGCTTTCGCTATGAATTAACACATTTATCTATATATGCATGTTTTAGAATAAACGTATTTCTTATGAGTGCTGTGGTCAAAATATATAAAAGCTACTCTTTTATATATTTTGGTGTGGTGGCTCATGCCTATAATCCCAGCACAATGGAAGGCCAAGGCAGGTGGATCGCTTGAGCCAGGAGTTTAAGACCAGCTTGGGCAACAAAGTGAAACCTGTCTCTACAAAAATTGTAAAAATCAGCCCCTTGTAGTTTCCCAGCTACTCAGGTTGAGGTGGGAGGATCCCTTGAGTCCAGGAGGCACTGTACTGCAGCCTAAATGACAGGGCAAGATTGTGTCTCGGAAAAAAAAAAAAAAAAAGGAAGATGGCTGCATAGGAACAGCTCCACTGTGCAGCTCCCAGTGATATTGATGCAGAAGGTGGGTGATTTCCACATTTCCAACTAAGGTACCTGGTTCATCTCATTGGGACTGGTTGGACAGTGGGTGCAGACCAAGGAGGGTGAGCCAAAGCAGGGTGGGGCATTGCCTTATCCAGGAAGCCAAAGGGGCCGGGGAACTCCTGCTTCTAGCCAAGGGAAGCCATTAGAGACTGTTTCCTGCAATCTGGCCCAGATACTGCACCTTTCCCATGGTCTTCACAACCTGCAGACCAGGAGATGCCCTCTGGTACTTATACAACCACCAGGGCCCTGGATTTCGAGCACAAAACTGGGTGGCTGTTTGGGCAGAAACTGAGCTAGCTGCAGCAGTTTTCTTTTTTCATACTCCAGTGGTCCCTGGAATGCCAGTGAGACAGAGTTGTTCACTCCCCTGGAAACAGAGCTGAAGCCAGGTAGCCAAGTGGTCTGGCTCAGTGGGTCCCACCCCCATGGAGTCTAGTAAGCTAAGATCCACTGACTTGAAATTCTTGCAGCCAGCACAGCAGTCTGTGCTCAACCTGGGTCGTTCGAGCTCAGTGTGGGGAGGGGCATCCACCATTGCTGAGGCTCAAGGAGGCACGAGCTCAATGCAGGGAGGGGCATCTGCCATTGCTGAGACTTGGGTAGGCAGTTTAACCCCATAGTGTAAGCAAAGCTGCCAGGAAATGTGAGCTGTGTGGAGCCCAACACACCTCAGCACCTGCAGGCATCGTCTCAATAGATGTCCTCGCTGGGCAGAGCATCTCTGAAAAAAGGCAGCAGCCCAACAGGGACTTATAAATAAAGCCCCCACCTTCCTGGGACAGAACACCTGGGAAAAGCGGCAGTGGGTACAGCTTCAGCAGACATAAATGTCCCTACCAGGCAGCTCTGAAGAAAGCAGCGGATCTTCCAATAAGGTATTCGAGCTCTGATAAGGAACAGACTGCTTCCGCAAATGGCTCCTTGACCCCCATGTATCCTGACTGGGAGACACTTCTCAGTAGGGGCTGACTGACAGACACCTCATACAGGAGAGCACTGACTGGCATCTGGCGGGTACCCCTCTGGGGTGGAGCTACCAGAGGAAGGAATAGGCAGCAATCTTTGCTCTTCTGCAGTCACTGCTGATGATTCCCAGGCAAGCAGGGTCTGGAGTGGACTTCCAGCAAATTCCAACAGACCTGCAGCAGAGGGGCCTCACTGTTAGAAGGAAAACTAACAGAAATCGTTTTAACATCAACAAAAAGGATGTCCACTCAGAGACCCCATCCAAAGGTCACTGACCTCAAAGACCAATGGAAGATAAATCCACAAAGATGGGGAGAAACCAGAGCAAAAAGACTGGAAACTCCAAAAACCAGAATGTCTCTTCTCCTTTGAGGGATCACAGCTCCTCACCAGCAAGGGTACAAAACCAGACGGAGAATGAGTTTGATGAATTGACAGAAGTAGACTTCAGAAGGTGGGTAATAACAAATTTCTCTGAGCTAAAGGAGCATGTTCTAACCCAATGTAAGGAAGCTAAGAACTTTGAAAAAAGGTTAGCCAAAATGCTAACTAGAATAATCAGTTTAGAAAGAAACATAACCTGATGGAGCTGAAAAACACAGCACAAGAACTTCATGAAGCATACACAAGTTTCAGTAGCTGAATCAATCAAATGGAAGAAAGGATATCAGAGATTGAAGATAAACTCAATGAAATAAAGTGAGAAGACAAGATTAGAGAAAAAAGAGTGAAAAGAAATGAACAAAGCCGCCAAGAAATATGGGATTCTGTGAAAAGACCAAATCTACATTTGATCAATGTATCTGAAAGTGAAGGGGAGAATGAAATCAAGTTGGAAAACACTCTTCAGGATATTATCCAGGAGAACTTCCCCAACCTAGCAAGGCAGACCAACATTCCAATTCAGGAACTACATAGAACACTATAAAGATACTCCTCGAGAAGAGCAACCCCAAGACACATAATTGTTAGATTTACCAAGGTTGAAATGAAGAAAAAACTGCTAAGGCCAGCCCAAGAGAAAGGTCAGGTTACTCACAAAGGGAAGCCCATCAGACTAACAGTGGATCTCTTGGCAGAAACCCTACAAGCCAGAAGAGAGTGGGGGAACAATATTCAACATTATTAAAAAGAATTTTCAACCCAGAATTTCATATCCAGCCAAACTATGCTTCATAAGCAAAGGAGAAATAAAATCCTTTACGGAAAAGCAAATGCTGAGAGATTTTTGTCACCACCAGGCCTGCCAGACACAAGCTCCTGAAGGAAGCACTAAACGTGGAAAGGAACAACTGGTACTAGCCAATGCAAAAACTTATAAATTGTAAAGACCATCAACACTAGGAAAAAAAACTGCATCAACTAATGGGCAAAATAACCAGCTAGCATCATAATGGCAGGATCAAATTCACACATAACAATATTAACCTTAAACATAAATAGGCTAAATGCCCCAAAGACAAGACCCAGAATGGCAAATTGGATAAAGAGTCAAGAACCATTGGTGTGCTGTATTCAGGAGACCCATCTCATGTGCAAAGGCATGTGAGCTCAAAATAATGGGATGGAGGAAGATATACCAAGCAAATGGAAAGTTAAAAAAAAAAAAAAAAAAAGCAGGGGTTGCAATCCTAATCTCTGATAAAACACACTTTAAACCATCAAATATCAAAAGAGACAAAGAAGGGCATTACATAATGGTAAGGGATCAATGCAACAAGAAGAGCTGACCATCCTAAATATATATGCACCAGTGCAGGAGCACCCAGATTCATAAAGCAAGTTCTTAGACTCCTACAGAGAGACTTAGACTCCCACATAATAATAGTTGGGAGACTTTACACCCCACTGTCAATATTGGATCGATGAAACAGAAAATTAACAAGGCTATCCAGGACTTGAACTCAGCTCTGGACCAAGCAGACCTAATAGACATCCACAAAACCCTCCACTCCAAATCAACAGAATATACATGTTCTCAGCACCACATTGCATTTATTCTAAAACTGATCATGTAATTGGAGGTAAAACACTCCTCAGCAAATAAAACACTCCTCAGCAAATGCAAAAGAATGGAAATCATAACAAACAGTCTCTCAGACCATAGTGCATTCAAAATAGAACTCAGGATTAAGAAACTTACTCAGAACCACACAACTACACAGAAACTGAACAATCTGCTCCTAAATGACTACTGGATAAATAACGAAATGAAGGCAGAAATAAAGACATGCTTTGAAACCAATGAGAACAAAGACACAACGTACCAGAATCTCTGGGACACATTTAAAGCAATGTGTAGAGGGAAATTTATAGCACTAAATGCACAACAGAGAAAGCAGGAAAGGCCTAAAATCAAAACCCTAATGTCACAATTAAAATAACTACAAAAGCAAGAACAAACAAATTCAAAAGCCAGCAGAAGACAAGAAATAACCAAGATCAGAGCAGAACTGAAGGAGACAGAGACACAAAAAGCCCTTCAAAAAAATCAATGACTCTAGGAGCTGGTTTTTTTTGAAAAGATCAACAAAATAGACCACTAGCCAGACTAATAAAGAAGAAAAGAGAGAAGAATCAAATAGACACAGTAAAAAATGATAAAGGTAATATTACCACTGATCCCATAGAAATACAAACTACCATCAGAGAATACTATAAACACCTCTATGCAAATAAAACAGAAAATCTAGAAGAAATGGATACATTCTTGGACACTTCCACCCTCCCAAGGCTATACCAGGAAGAAGTTGAATCCCTGAATAGACCAATAACAAGGTCTGAAATTGAGGCAGCAATTAATAGCCTACCAACCATAAAAAGTCCAGGACCAGACAGTTTCACAGCCCAAATTCTACCAGAGGTACAAAGAGGAGCTGGTACCATTCCTTCTGAAACTATCCC